>JASVEL010003849.1:0-201889 GCA_032618575.1 Nicotiana noctiflora
TGCGAACTAGTAGTAAACTAGCATGTCAATATGATAAGACAATGATAACGATCCTCGCGGGATCCAATAACTGGCTCACGGCCCACAAGTATACTCAACCGCCCAAGAAGGGGGTTCCTCGGCTCAAGAGTGGCCATTATCACAATATATAATATGCAACCATCCGGGAGGGAGGTTCGACGGCTCAAGAATAGCCTAATATCATAACACAGTATCAACAAGTCGGACTAAGCCATAGTCCCCAATCACAATCGACCCCGCACTCACATGAGAGTACGTGTCTCGCTGCTATACGGCGTCACAAAGTGGTATACTGGGGTTTCGAACCCGCTGGTCATCACCCACATCTATTACTCACCCCAATACGGCGCGACGACTACTCCGCAATGCTCTTGCCACGAGAATCAAGCTCCGCACGCGTAGAATCTGATCAAATACAGTAGAAACACAACAAATTAGGCCAATGGGACGACACCCAATCAATACAACTCAATTTACATCAAAATTCCCAAAGTTGTAAAAACCCGACTTTCGGTACGCTTATCGAAAAATCACGAAAGTCACATATTCGGAACCATCATCTCAACACGAGTCTAAGCATATCAATTTTACCAAATTCGGACTCCATTTATTCGGACTCCATTTGGCCATTCAAAACCTTGATTTTCTAAAGTTCAAGCTTAGGGCTAAATCCTCCATAAATTACCTCAAATTCCTCCATTTTCATGATATAATTGCATAATATTATCAACACTAATCATAGTTTAAGTCCATAGTTGATTACTTGATGATTTCCCTTGAGTTTCTCTTCAAAATCGCCCAAATCACCTCTAAAGCCGAGACCCAAATGTGTGAATTGTTTCTGAAATTTTCTAACTTCTCATACACTTAACTCACTGCGATTTTCGCTTTTGCGGGCCATTTTCCGCCCCTGCGGAACCGCTTCTGCGACCAATTGGTCGCTTCTGCGAACCCAGGCCTATCTGGCAAATCCCGCTCCTGCGACCCACGAACCGCCCCTGCGTGTCCGTTTCTGCGGAATTGCTTCCGCCCCTGCGGTCCTTTCCGCCTCTGCGATCAAGAGTCCGCTTCTGCAGACTCGCCTCCGCGATCAATCACCCGCTTCTGCGGACCTCCCCATCGCGCCTCAGGACCGCTTCCGCGATCGCCCACTCGCTTCAGCGAAGCCGCTCCTGCGGACCAGGCTCCGCTTCAGCGGTCTAGCCCGCTTCTGCGCCTTCTTGTCCGCTCCTGCGGACTCGCTCCTGCGCCCCCATTTCCGCAGGAGCGAAAACCACAGAACCAGAACACAAGTCTGCAATTCTCCACATTTTTCTCCCGTTTAACCATCCAAAAACACCCCGAGGCCCCCGGGACCTCATCCAAACACACCAACACATCTTAATACCTTATTCGAACTTGTTCCAAATCCTCAAAACGCGTCTAACAACATCAAAATCCATAATTCACATCGGATTCAAGCCTAAATTTCTTAAAACTTTCCGAATTACACATTCGATCAAAAACCCGACTAAACGATGTCCGAATGACCTGAAATTTTGCAGGCACATCCAAAATCACCTAACGGAGCTACTGCAACTGTTCGAATTCCATTCCGACCCCGGATCAAAATCTCACCTACCGTTCAGATTTCGCCAAAATTCAACCTTAGCCAATTCAAGCCTATTTCTACACCGGCCTCCAAATTCAATTCCGATTGCTCCCCTAAGTCACAAATCACCTCCCGGAACTAACCAAATCATCAGAATCCGATTCCGAGCCCTCTAACCAAATAGTCAACTCCAGGTTGACTTTCCTTATTCAAGTTTCCTTCAAAAAGGCTATATGCCTCATTTTCGATCCAAATTCACTCCTAACTCATCCGATAGACTCTAACACTGATATAGAAGCATAAAACATGAATTACAACATAACGGGGTGGTAATTCCCGTGACAACGGGCTGGGTCGTCACAACTCAGTAGCCGGGATGGTTGTCAATGAGCTTTCCTCTGAAACGGGAATGGTTGCTAAAGGCATTTCTGAAGACATGTCGGCACCCTTTTTTTACCTAATGAAATAGGGATGAGTACTTTTAGGCTGCCGAACTTTTCCTTTAGACCTTGTGAAGTACGAATGTGGTGCCAGATTACCCAGGATACACTAGAATCCACTGCAATAACCCACACTCACCACTCCGGGTGAGATCATATGATGTATCAAACAACCCAATCACTCGATACAATAGTCTCTAATCACAATAATTTCTCACGATAACCAAATACCAACTGAAAAACCTTTTTCATTAGATAGAGTCTTTTTCCAACACCTTCGTATCATGTCCACGGCAACTGAACACGCGGTATATCGAACCCATCTCTTAGGTCAACCATTCATGAATCCATTTCACTTTTAACTGATACCACAACAGATTTCGGACCCAAATCTCGGTATTACCTTTCTAGCCCACTGAAATCACATATGCTCGCTCTCCATAATGACTCAAATGATCATTTCGATTATAACACACGCACTGGTGATATGTCACCTCAACACCGGCCTAAGCGCCGATGAGCACAACACATGCTCCAATAGAGACATCCGAACATACTCAAATCATGACAACTGTCTTCAACAAGAGAGTTGTAATTCAATTCCTTTGTGCCTTCATAACATAAAATTGAGATCGCGTCTCGCATTATAGAAATAGAGTACATGACTCCTTCTCGAAAGGTCATAACATCACGTGGCCTTGCCACGATTCATGATTCTATCCAAACACTATTACTCATGAAGCACCTCAATTTACCAAGATCAAAACGATCAGCCCCGCACATATTTAGGTCTGAACCCAAGCAATCAACCTCACCCACGGAGAAACAATTAACGTATGCTATCAAATCGTGAAAGAACACAACCGATGTGCCATTCTCCAAGCGATACTCAATACAAACTCTTCCTCAGAAGCCAGGAGGTATTGTATACCAGGTAACATATAACTAACTTTATTTTCACATTCACTGTTGCGGCGTGCAACCCGCTCCAATGACATACCCGTGGCGGCGTGCCACCTGATCTAGATACCATACCTCTGGCGGCGTGCCACTCGATCCAAGTAACCCTCGTCAAATAAATACACGTCGAGTCAAGTTGCTCATCATAATAAACATATATAGTCTCAAGTTTGGCCACAAGAAATGCATCCGACAAAGTTCCTCAATACCAGAACTAATCAATGGTAGATACTTCTACACTAACATCCGCCGCTAAGGTCCAACTGACAAAGCTATGCCTACCAGCCGTCCGCTGGTCCTGGGTACAACTACTCTGTTGGAGCATACTCTGATGCTCTCTGCTACGCAATTTGTGTCATTTCCCGACATCGTCCATATCACATTTGTCTAGACGACATGTCTTATGTCAACCAGTCTGAAATAAGGTATCATAACCCAAATTCATCATATCAAGCTAAGAGAGAGCCACTAGGGCTTCCGATTTCCAATAATCACAAAACGGTGTCGATACACGCGATATACAACCACTACATAGGCGGATTACGAGGACTTCTAGTCTCCAACACATATATAACACATGAATCGCTATACCTGGTTCCACACTCCACCGTATGAATACATAACGCACAACAAGCGTCCATTCATACCACGACGGCCATTCAGAAATTTCACTATGCCATCAACGATTCAGTTATTATAGTCGATCCAACAAGAGAATACCACCATACAACTGAATATCATCATTTTACATTACCTTGTCCTTTTTGGATCATATTCCATGCCAAGTTAATAGAATAGCAGTATCATTTTCTTAAATTATCAGAAAGATCGATTCTTAATTCACCTGCAGCTGTCCGCGCTGCTCAATAATTTTATTGACTTCCCATATATTATGAACTGATCTCAAAACCTAGAATATACCATTATCAACTTTTCCATAACTCATCGCATATACAATACCATACTAAAATAACATGGAAATTCTTATCCCTTTCCTACGCCGCAAACATCGACGCACTCAACTGGTCAAGGACTTTTATGATCCCATATAGAGAAAACTCATTACACATTCCAAGCTTTGCATACCAACAGGAATATACTCATCTTCAAACCATGATAAAACACATCACAAACTATTTCTTCCCATTCATTGCATAAGTTTAACTGCCAGGACTGAGTCCTTATACCTATATCAAGTTACACAACTGCCAGCACTCAAGAGCTTTGTTGCAATGTCTGCAAGACTCATTACTTCAACCACATACCAGAAATCAATCGTATTTCTTTTTATACCATTTTAATTTATTAACAAGTTGTTCCATTTACCAAGTTTCCTTTCTGATTCATCTCTAATTTCATATCAGTCTTTACTGTAGCACGACAATGCCTCAACCCTTTTTACCACACAAGACTCGTACACAAGACCCATAGGGCACTGAATACTCTCTCAATGTTTCCCAAAAGTACCACGTTCTACCATACTTTATTTTGATGAACTTCCCGCGATTTTTTTTTTTAAATTGTTATCATTACTTCCCAATACGGATACCTAGAATCCCATCATTCACATGATATAACACAAGCCTTGATCTTCTCTAACAAAACTGCCATCTTTAGCCACATACACAAGTCTTAAGGCACCTGACTGTTACAAGCAAAATCTTGAACACTGCAAAACCATTCTAGGCATCATTCACCCTTATTCAGCTGTAATTCAACTGTCTTATTGAGTAGAACCACTCGTGTTTTGTTAGAACTCTGACATCGCAGAACATGATTACTTACAGATACAATCAGCTATCTTTATTTTCTATACGGTGAATATTCTTTACTAACAGCAGTTCAAAACACCCTAGTACTTCATCAGATCTACGAAGCACCATAACCTTTACCAGAATTTCCCAACATACTTAGAGACAGAATCAACATAGCACACAATAGTGCAATCAGTTAATCAATAGCAACCTCCCCAACTTGGCTCGGAGCCATACATCAAAGCACTTTTAGCCACTCCTAGCATTACTACTCAATTGATGCCACAATGTTATAGTGAGATTAAACTCAAGTCATTTACAAGCCTTGACAGAGACTCGAATCATCGGAGACCTTAGCTCTTCTGCAATTCTTGCAGATATACACGCACCACCAATAAGCCCACTCTCTTTAGGTGACAGAAATCTTTCTAAGTCCCAAATTTTCCAAAAATTTCGGCGGAGTTCCCTTTGTAAATTGGCCTATCCACATGCCAGAGAATCACCAAAACCATCCTAGCAATACATTCACAACTCGACAAGACATCACAATGCATATCGACAACATTAGTCTCAATACTACACAAATCATATTATCATATTTGGTACATGAACATGCGTTGTACCTGCTCGAATCATAACACATATCAACTACCTTTCAATTACACATGAGAACCAATCCACTTATCTCGCCTCAATTTAGCATTTCAGCACAATACCTTCCACCAGGATACACATAGCATAATCATTTTAGTCTTCCTGAGTTTGAACTCGTTCCACTACACATAAGGCACTTATATTACTGAGCGCTCGATGCATACACAGACGTGCGGAAGAAATTTCAAAAGCATATCTCAAGCTGAATCAAGTACGCACGATAAGAATTCCAAGAAATGTGAAGTGTTTCCTAAAGGTTCACAGCCTCCCGAGGATAAGTACAGGCGTCCCCGTACATAGTAATTTATCAATTGGGAAGGATCAAGTCCAAATCCCCAGTCACAATACCACCACGCTCATCACATGACGCGTATTCCATCTCAGCACAGCACTGTATAGTGCAAAAATACGGGATTTCAAACCCTCGGTACATTATCTATTGCCACCACTCACAAAATCAGCACCTCGATGCTCAAGTCATAAACAAGGTCCGGCCTCAAGTCATCCTGACTAGCCCAACATGAACTCACAGAGATTATATCTCGCCCCTCGTTCGAGGAAATCACAAGCCATAAGGCAATTACATTACTGAGCGCTCGATGCGTACACGGACGTGTGGAAGGAATTTCAAAAATTATATCTCAAGCTGAATCAAGTGCGCACGATAAGAATTCCAAGAAATGTGAAGTGTTTCCTAAAGGTTCGCGGCCTCCCGAGGATAAGTACAGGCGTCCCCGTACCGATCCACAAGACTCTACTAACCGGCTCAAGACTCATGAGGCCTAGTAAACCTAGGCTCTGATACCAACTTGTCACGACCCCAAATCCGGTCGTGATGGCGCCCAGCACATTGCTAAGCCAGCCCGACCAATCAATATCAACAACGGAGCTAGAAGCTCTCTTTAACCCATTTAAGCATTTCAAAATATGAAACAATAGTAATACTTATACTAACAGCGGGGAAACCAAGTCCCAAAATATACTAACTCCCGTAGACCGAAGGGTCAAGAGTCATGAGCCTCTAAAGAACATAAGTGTAATAAAGTTTATAACAAACTCAGTGCGGAAAAGAAAAGACAACAAGATAAGAAATGATAGCTAGAAGGGGGAGTAAGGTCCTGCGGACGCTACAGCTACCTCAACTGTCCCACACGATGCCTTCGAGCGGCTACCGAATCAGGTCCGCTGAGAGGTACCTGGATCTGCACACAAGGTGTAGGGAGTAAAATGAGTACTGCCAGACTCAGTGGTAATAAACAGGGGTAAGACAGCGCAGATAAGAAATCCGCAATAAAGCACTATGTAAAACTATAATCAGCTACCCTGTCATAGAATCAATATTCACTGTACCTGTACCGACAAATACCAATAAATAGCATAACGGCTAGCAGATGTAGCTAAATGCAATGCAATGCATGATATGACCGCTACGGCGCGTAGCCGACTCCAATTTTGGGTACCCGTGCTCACTGTGGGGGTTCGGACTCCGGAGGGGCTCCTACGGCCCAAGCACATCTCGTAGAGATTTCTGCGGCGTTCAGTTGGAAAACAGTAAATGTCAAGTTCCAGAGATTGGAATTGGCATAATAACAAAAATAGCTGCGGACTAGTAGTAAACTAGCATGTCTATATGATAAGACAATAATAACGATCCTCGCGGGATCCAATAACTGGCTCACGGCCCACATGTATACTCAACCGCCCAAGAAGGGGGTTCCTTGGCTCAAGAGTGGCCATTATCACAATATGTATATATACAACCATCCGAGAAGGAGGTTCGACGGCTCGAGAATAGCTAATAATACAGTATCAACAGGTCGGACTAATATATAGTCTCCAGTTCATGATCGACCCCGCACTCTCAAGAGTGTGCGTGTCTCGCCGCTATACAGCGTCACAAAGTGGTATACCGGGGTTTCGAACCCGATGGTCATCACCCACATCTATTACTCACCTCAATACGGCGCGACGACTACTCCGCAATGCCCTTGCCACGAGAATCAAGCTCCGCACGCGTAGAATCTGATCAAATACGGTAGAAATACAACAAATTAGGCCAATGGGACGACACCCAATCAATACAACTCAATTTACATCAAAATTCCCAAAGTTGTCAAAACCCGACTTTCGGTACGCTTATCGAAAAATCACGAAAGTCACATATTCGGAACCCTAATCTCAATACGAGTCTAAGCATATCAATTTTACCAAATTCGGACTCCATTTGGCCATTCAAAACCTTGATTTTCTAAAGTTCAAGCTTAGGGCTAAATCCTCCATAAATTACCTCAAATTCCTCCATTTTCATGATATAATTGCATAATATTACCAATACTAATCATAGTTTAAGTCCATAGTTGATTACCTGATGATTTCCCTTGAGTTTCTCTTCAAAATCGCCCAAATCGCCTCTAAAGCCGAGACCCAAATGTGTGAAATGTTTCGAAATTTTTCTAACTTCGATACAGCAACTCGCAGCGATTTTCGCCTCGCGGATAAAATTCCCCCTGCGGAACCACTTCTGCGACCTTTTGGTCGCTTCTGCGAACCCAGGCCCTTTTGGCCATTTCCGCACCAGCGATCAAGGGACCGCCCCTGCGCATCCGCTTCTGCGGAAATTAGTCCGCTTCTGCGGAATGATCCGCTTCTGCGACCAAGAGTCCGCTTCAGCGGACTCGCCTCCGCGATCAATCAGCCGCTTCTGCGGACCTCCCCATCGCGCCTCAGGACCGCTTCTGCGATCGCCCACTCGCTTCAGCGAAGCCGCTCCTGCGGACCAGGCTCCGCTTCAGCGGTCTAGCCCGCTTCTGCGCCTTCTTGTCCGCTCATGCGGACTCGCTCCTGCGCCCCCATTTCCGCAGGAGCGAAAACCACAGAACCAGAACACAAGTCTGCAATTTTCCACATTTTTCTCCCGTTTAACCATCCGATAACACCCCGAGGCCCCCGGGACCTCATCCAAACACACCAACACATCTTAATACCTTATTCGAACTTGTTCCAAATCCTCAAAACGCGTCTAACAACATCAAAATCCATAATTCACATCGGATTCAAGCCTAAATTTCTTAAAACTTTCCGAATTACACATTCGATCAAAAACCCGACCATACGACGTCCGAATGACCTAAAATTTTGCGGACATATCCAAAATCACATAACGAAGCTACAAGAATTTTCGGAATTCCATTCCGACCCCGGATCAAAATCTCACCTACCGTTCGGATTTAGCCAAAATTCAACCTTAGCCAATTCAAGCCTATTTCTACACCGGGCCTCCAAATTCAATTCCGATTGTTCCCCTAAGTCACAAATCACCTCCCGGAACTAACCGAATCATCAGAATCCGATTCCGAGCCCTCTAACCAAATAGTCAACTCCAGGTTGACTTTCCTTATTCAAGTTTCCTTCACAAAGGCTATATGCCTCATTTTCAATCCAAATTCACTCCTAACTCACCCGATAGACTCTAACACTGATATAAAATCATAAAACATGTATTTACAACATAACGGGGTGGTAAATTCCCGTAACGACGGGCCGGGTCGTCACACCTATGGCCTTAGGGCGATAGTTGAAAGGATATTGGGTACGATTAAATACTTGTAGAATTAGTGATTGATCAAGATGGAATCTGTCAACTCTTGGTAATGAGTTTAAGCTCCATGTTGCTATGAATTATAAACAACCAAACTAAGACCTTGGCCAGGGCAATTGAATGAAAGAAGAAAAGGGTTTCTTAGGCCATTCAATGGTCGATTATATTTCACATGAATACATAGTTGGTCACCTATTAGGATTTGACAGTTGAACCATATCCTAGGGTGATCCGGAGCTATAAGGACAGAAGGAATTACAACATTATTCTTCTACTGGTTCTTGAGAGTAAATTGTATACTTCGTGCTATCCGGTCGTTAAGGAGTGTTGCTAGACGCCACCCTTGATTAGTATATTAATGTGATTAACTTACTACCGGCTTAGTATTGAACCTATGGGGTCGCACACTAACGAGTGTTCTGATCTTTTCTAAAGGATTAATTACTTTATCATTTGATAATTAAATTAAAGAATTTAATTAGTCAAATAAATTTAGTTATTAGTCTAAATGAAATATTATTATGTTCTTTGCTAGCACAAAGGATATAATTAATATTGTGAACAAATTAAAGTTTTCTATTTGGAATAGAAGATTAAATTATGTCTCTTGATTAAGATATATATGTGATATATATAATTAGAATTTATATTATATGTATAGAAGATGTGTATAAAATAATATTAATTAATGGCTTCTCAAGTAATTCCAAGTTGGAATTGGATTGATCCGTGCACTTTCATCCCATTTGGAATGGGATTATTATGTAATAAACATGATAGTAATTGATTCCAATTTTAATTGGAACCTTCACGTGTACTATTTGACGAAACCCAATTGAATGTGATTCAATTTTCCAAAACAGTTACTTGGTTTAGAATTGTACAAGTAAAAGGTTTCTTTCTTTATTATAGTGGAAAAAGGTTTCTTTCACGTATATATAAATTCAATAAGGCTGCCGCAAAAGAAAGAAGTGACAAAAGAATTTTTCGAGGAAAGAAAATTTTTCCTAGTCAAATTAATTCTTGAGAAGAAAAATCACTTTGTGAAAGTGAGAATACAATACAAAGCCAAGAGAGAAAATACAATTGCAAGAAAAGTATTTCTTGTTCTTCTATATTTGAGTTGAGATTTTTGAGAAAGATTTTAACACAATATTTCGTCAAATTTGTTCGCGAGTTTCATTGATCAAAGAGTTGATAGCAAGGATCGGTCTCGGTGTGGATACGCATAGAGTCTTCGCACTATCGAAGAAATTTTGAAACGAGACTCTCTCCACCAGGTACGTCTTAGATCCGATCTTTGACATGTAAATAAATTTTAAACACGAAAAAATCTACCTAGGATTGTTATTGTCTTCCGCTGCGTGTTATGAACACCTATACGCAATCCTACACTATCGGGGCATAAATACTATTTTTTCTGTCCCAACTTATATGGTTGAACTCGATTTTGAGGGCCAGACTTTTTAATTGTGATTGTGCATTCACAAATAAAATTTAAAATTTTGTGAAATAAAATTTATATACTTAAAATATTACGTAAAAAGTACTAGAAGTTACAATATTTAACAATTCAAAATATCTAAAAAAAATATGACAAACTTACGGTTAAAAAAAAAATTGTTTGACATCGAAATTCCTACTTCTCCACATGAATTGGGAAGGAGGGAGTGACAAGGTAAATATTTACATGTGATACTTACATGGAAGTATTCTACTTTCTGCCATGTAAATGGAGAGAAGGAACAGCAGAACAAAGCTTACTTTGTAGTTGGCTCTTGCCATTTCTGCAGAAACTTATTTTCTTTTCGTTCTTTTCCTTTAATCTTTGGATTGACTGATGAATTTGTTAATGATGCCACTACATTTATTTTTAGATATTTATCAAATTGAGACGAAAATTCGACGTTATAATTCCCTTCAATTGATCACAAGTTTGCCGTCTTCGTTGTGCAGATTATGTAGTCCACAACTCTGTTTTCTGGTCCATGCGTCCTTTTCTTGCTTGTTCATTTTAGATAATAATATTGACATCTCAGTCCAGCAACTAGTGAATGTAATCTTTGATCCAAAAGAATAATCTTCATGATTTTGTTGTATAAGTTGTCTCAAAAGAGACAGATGAAATTTTTTTTTAAGTTAAAGAAGATGCCCAAAGAATGGAGGTGGAGTATGATGGTTCCGCTTGATAAGAACAAGGGTGATATTCAAAATTGTAAAAATTATAGGGGTATCAAGTTATTGAGTCATACTATGAAGGTTTAGGAGAGGTTGGTGGAGGCCAGGGTGAGGAGGTGCGTGTCTATTTTCGAGAATCAGTTTGGATTCATACCGGGGTGTTCGACTACGTAAGCGATTCATCTGGTAAAGGGATTAGTGGAACAGTACATGGGGAGGAAGAAGGATTTGCATATGATGTTTATTGACCTTGAGAAATCATACGATAAAGTACCAAGTGAGGTCCTATGGAGGTGTTTGGAGGTTAGTGGCATTTCGGTAGCGTACATTAGGGTGATTATGGACACGTGTGATAATGCTAAGACTCGGGTGAGGACTCTGGGGTGACTCGGAGCATTTTCATGTGGTGATGGGGTTGCACCAAGGATCGGCTCGTAGCCATTTTTATTTTCCTTGGTGATGGATGTACTGCCATAACATCCAAGGGGAGGTGCCTTGGTGCATGCTATTTGCCGATGATATAGTGTTGATTGACGAGACGCATAGCAGAGTTAACGCGAGTTTGGAGTTTTGGAGACAGACCTTGAAGTCTAAAGGTTTCAAACTGAGTAGAACCAAGACAGAATACTTTGAGTGCAAATTCAGGGACATGATATGTGATGTAGATGTAAAGGTTAAACTTGACGCTCAAGTTATCCCCAAGAGAGAGAACTTTAAGTATCTCGGGTCTATTATCCAGGGTAACGGGGAGATTGACGAAGATGTCGCACATCGCATCGGAACAGGATGGATGAAGTGGAGGCTCGCTTCCGGTATTTTATGTGATAGGAATGTGCCGCTAAGACTTAAGGGTATGTTTTATCGAGCGGTTGTTCGACCGACTATGCTGTATCGGGCTGAGTGTTGGCCAGTCAAGAACTCCCATCAGTGAAAGATGAGAGTAGCAGAGAAGGGGATGTTGAGATAGATGTATGGGTGTAACAGGAGAGATAAGATTAAGAATGAAGCTATCCGGAACAGAGTGGGAGTAGCCTTTGTGGAGGACAAGATGCGGGAGTTGAGGATGAGATGGTTTAGATATGTTAAGAGAAGAAGCATTGACGCTCCTGACAGGAGGTGTGAGAGGTTGGCTATGGAGATTTTGAGAACTAGGTAGGCCTAAAAAGTACCGGGGAGAGATGATTAGACACGATATGGCGCTGCTTCAGCTCACTGAGGACATGACCCATGATAGGAAGTTATGGAATTGAATACCAAGCTGACCACATTGGAGTTTGATACACACACAAACTCTACAAATGATGATGCCTTGTTGGAGGATCCAGGACCACACCAAAGATTACATGGAAGATTTATGTACTTGATAATCACTAGGCCAGATATCTCATTTGTAGTCCAAACACTAAGCCAGTTTATGCACAACCCTAAATCTTCTCATATGGAGGCTGCTATCAGAATTATGAGATACATCAAAAGTTGTCATGGATTAGGGGTATTGATGAGAGCTGATTCTTCTGAATCACTAGCAGCTTTCTGTAATGCTAATTGGGCAGCCTGCCCCAGCAGTAGAAGATCCATAATATTCTATCTAGTGAAGTTTAGTGATTCTCTTATTTCATGGAAGTCGATAAAACACTCAACGGTCTCCAAAGGTTCTGTCGAAGCTGAGTATAGGATTGTTGCTTCAACAGTAGCTGAGATCATTTGGTTGATTGGTTTGTTCAAGGAGTTAGGTATTGTTAAGCAAAGTGCAGTTCCCATCTACTGTTATAGTAAATAAGCAATGTAAATTGCTACTAATCCTGTTTTTCACGAACAGACCAAACATATAGATATTGACTGTCATTTTGCACGTGAGAAGATCTAGCCAGGGTAGATTCACACAGTTTACGTCAATACCAGTGACCAATAAGCCGACACTCACGAAAGGTCTGAGCAGAGTGCAACATAGCTATTTGTTATCCAAGCTAGGGATGAAGAACATCTTAACCTCCTCTATCTTGAGGAAGGGTGTTGAGTGTATAAATGTAATAAGTGGTGAAGTAATTTTACTAGAGTTTAGCTAGTTCAACTCACTATAGTTAAGAATTAGTTAGTGTACAAGTTGTATTAGTATATAAACGACTAGTTAACAGTGTACATGCAGTTATTTTTCTGATAATGAAGAGATTTCTTCTTCCCCTTTTTTCTCTCACATTTCTTAGCTCAATGTTCATCTTGGAATCACAAATTCTTCAACCTGGTACTATTTGTGTATGTGTGCGTGTGTTTTGTCATTTAACAAAGGGATGTTTCATGCCCTTCCACTTTGTACGACAGTTTATAATGTAGATATTGGCGACACTTGCGATAATATTGTCCAATCTTTCGATGTTAATATTTAACCAAAATATGGAATTTCGATTAAAACTAGAAAATAAAAGAAAAATCGGGTTACTGATAATCAAGAGACCAAAAAGTATAGTAGGCTTTCGATAATAAGGATAAACAAAAAAATAATGTATTTCAATATGATCTCAGTAGTCAATCGTCTCCTTACAAATGATATAACTTCTTCCTTTTATAGCGGATCCTAGGTAGAAGAATGAAACGTAGGCTTTAATGATATAATTATGATTAATAAATGACATTGAATAAGCTTTTACACAATTATTCCTATTAAATACCAATTTTTCAACGTATCAGGTATTTAATACTTGAATTTGGACTTCTTTTTGTCTTCAGATCAATGTTTTAAATGCTCTTTGATCTGTTGCCCTTAAATGTCTTGAATTGATATGAGATACGTGTCTAAACTGCTTTCTGTATCTTTTGTTTTTATAATGACATCCCACTCTGCTCTAAACAGGTACGGGACTCGTAGCCGAATTACGTCTCGTACTTAATTCTTCTTCCCCCGTCTTTATACATATATCTTATGTATAAAGATATCGTATTCGCCATTAGCAAAATCAGAGACGCCAAATGGCACGAGCATGTAAAGTTGGATCCTTCGCAATGGACCTATAACTTAGTTTGCGATTTCTAAAACGCACACGAATAGAGGATTGAGGATTACCGAAAACTCTAGGAGGAAGTGGCTCGGCTACTCGACAATGGACATCTTTAGGAATTACTCAGCGATCAAGCTAAAAACTAGTCCCGAGAAAGAGAAACAACCAAAAAGAAGAAAGTGGACGAACTGCAACATGTTATTCACATGATCTTTTAAGACACACCCTTGGATGTATTTAAATAATTGACTGCATCACATCCACCGAAGGAACGCCAAAGTCTAAAAGTTCCATCGCCACTAAGGTGTAATCATCTCTTCTTTTTTTCTTTTATATTTCACGATAACTGTTGTGCTGGTCCCTGACCAGGGAAGTCGAGATGCCGACCCTGCTCAAAGACCTTAAGGTTTCGAAGCGTCTGTTGCACTCTTTTCATTAGACCGAGTTTTTATCCCGAAGAGAGTTTTTCCTACAAGGTTTTTAACGAGGAAATGCCCACGCGCTACCTGAGGAAGACTCAACAAGTATTCGACACTTCCTTTGCTATCAACCCTGAATACTAAAGGGCATCGCCCCAGGGTCCCAATAGTAAAATGATGTGCCGAGCCAAAGAGTCGAAGAAATTATGCCTATATAGTCGGTCCAACGACAACAAAATAATTGTATACTTGTACCAAGCGATCAAAAAATACCTTTTGTCAAAGCATCTCATACTCCAATGGAAACTCAACATTTTCGCCAAAACGGTTCCTCCATAAAAAATGTCAGGAATACCCAGAGATTGGCGTCAATGATTCGGCATCCGCATGACCTCAGGGTGGAAACTCCAAACTCGTAAGACCTCTTCGATGCATCATGAAATTCATGAAACACCTCCAAGACCAAAGTGCCCCAAACACTCGGGGACTGGTGCTAAAATTTCAAAAAATGCACGAACTTAGGTTCGGAATCTCCGAAATTGTAAGCCCTCAATGAGGCAATACCAAGCTTGCGAATAACGGCACCCAAGCCAAAACAACCTTGACGACTCAGAGATTGCCACCAATCACCATTCAGTAAAAAACCTGAGGCTATAATTCCATGAGTGGGCAGACTCGATCTCGTAAAACCTCTAGCAAGGCATGAATCATACTTGTACAAGTATTAACAAAAACAATAAGACCTAGAGCAAGGTAGGAATCTTACTTGTTCCAAGTATCAACAAAAACTGTATGACCTCAAACAACATGTATCATACTTGTACCAAGTATCAACAAAATCTGTCAGACCTCAAGCAAAGCATGAATCATACTTGTACCAAGTACCAATAAAAACTGTAAGACTTCAAGCAAGACATGAATCGTACTTGTACCCAGTATCAACAAAACTGTAAGACCTCAAAAGCATGAATATTTTGTAAGACCTTCCTATAGGCACAAACTCGTTCCCAAAGTTTAGGCTATATATCGAAAATGCAAGATCCCTAAAAAGGTACACCCTTGATATAGACACCTAAACTACTACACTTGGGACCAAAAATGGCTCAAGCCAAGCACAAATGACTACAGTCATATGGCTGTACCAACAAAACTAATGCGACTCGAGGACGCTTGACCGTCGCTACAAAATCATAAGCCATTACTTCGAATCTACTTCGAAAAGCACTGGTTGTAACATATGTTACCCTCGACATAGGCAAAAGAGCTTTGATCATGTCAGCTCTACATCACTGGCTTCGAGAAACTCAACCTCTGAGCCAAACCTCACAAGGTGGTCGATCGTCACCACAAAATGACTCGAAATCGGCGTTCTTCCTGAACCGACGATGGGTCAGACAAAAATTACTTCAAGAAGTTCTTAATGAGGGGAAAACAAAGCCAATAAAAGGTTCTCTTAGACCCAAAGCATAAGAGCCATTATTGCCATCCTAACGAGCCTCAAGGCCACACACATAAAAGGTCGCTTCGACCCAAGGCGTAAGAGCCACTGTCCCTAGCCCACGCAAAAATGAAACTTGAGGGTTAAATGAGCTCGATTTGTAACCTGATTCTGAGACAAAAACCGAAATAGTTAACTACATATGCCTAAGGGCAAAGCATAAGAGCCATTGTTGCCAGCCCATACAAATACAAAACTTGAGGGTCGATTGAGATCGAGTCGAAACCAGACTCTGAGAGTGAACCCAAAATAGTTAAAATCCATATTCCCAAGGGCAAAACGCAAGAGCCTTTATCGCCAGCATAACGAGAATCAGGTCCGTATCATGAATCTAAAGATTCTTACTATCGCAAAGGCCAAATTGGCCTGGTTAAAATCTTGACAAATAGAAACATAGAAAATACAAATTGCAAGGTTTTCATACATACATGTGATAAGGTTTTTCCCTTATACATACGAGCTCTATTTACAATATACTGTGAAAGCTGTATACACAAGAACAAAGAAGGAAGTAAACCCTCTCCCCAGGGACTATGGCCCAACGACCCCGTCCTCGCCATCTTTTGCATCGGATAGAAGGAACATGGCGTATACTTCTCCCCTTTGGCTTGTTCGATCTCTTCCGAGAGATTAAAGCCCCTAGCATGAATTTCCCCGAGAGTTTCCCTCTAATATTTGCATTTTGTATACTCTTTTATACTTCTCGCACGATCAAGAGATTTTCTCAAATCAGCTCTAGCAACAACAACTCTTTTCGAATAGGCCGACGCTTTCTGATATGCCCTTGTGATGCTCATCACAATGTCGGCTCGGATATTCACCATTTCAGCCATCGCCTTCGAGAACTCGGATAAGAGCCTTGCGATCATGTTCGATCGAGAAAACTCATTCGAACGAACGGCCCAGACGTGTGTCTCAAAGGTGGAAATCATAGCGAAAGCATTCTCTTTGGCAGCAATTTGGGTATCGACATCGAAACGTTTGTTGAACTCTTTTCCTTTGACCGAGTTTTTATTCCGAAGAGGGTTTTTCCTTCAAGGTTTTTAACGAGGCAATGCCCACGCGCTATTTAAGGAAGACTCAACAAGTATTCGACGCTTCCTTTGCAATCAACCCCGAATACTGGAGGACATTCCCCCGGGGTCCCAATAGTAAAACGATGTATCGAGCCAAATGGTCGAATGAAATGTGCCTATATAGTCGATCCCACGACAACAAAACAATTTATACTTGTGCCAAGCAATCAAAGAATACCTTTTGTCAAAGCATCTCATACTCCAAAGGAAACTCATCATTTTTTCCAAAAAGTTCCTCCATAAAAAACGTCCTGAATACTCGGAGACTAGCATCAACGGTTCGGCATCCGCATGACCTTAGGGTCGAAACTCCAAACTCGTAAGACCTTTTCAAGGCAGCATGAAAGTCATGAAACACCTCCAAGGTCAAAAGTTCCCCGAACACTAAGAGACTGGTGTCAAAATCTCAAAAAACGCACGACTTTACGGTCGAATCTCTGAAATTGTAAGCCCTCAATGAGAATGCCAAACTTGCGAATAACGGCTCTCGAGCTAAAACAAACTCGACGACTCGGAGACTGTCACCAAGCGCCATTCAGTAAAACCCGAGGCCATAAGACCCCAAGCGGGCAGACTCGTTCATGATGACCTAAGGCAAGGTATGAATCATACTTGTACCAAGTATCAACAAAAACTGTAAGACCTCAAGCAAGGCATGAATCATACATGTACCAAGTACCAATAAAAACTGTAAGAAGAAAGGCATTAATCAGATATACTTGTACAAAGTATCAACAAAAACTATAAGACCTCAAGAAAGACATGAATCATACTTGTACCAAGTATCAACAAAAACTGTAAGACCTCAAGCAAGACATAATTTATATTTGTACCAAGTATCAACAAAACTGTAAGACCTCAAAGGAATGAACATTTTGTAAGACCTTCCTACAGGCATAAACTCGATTCCGAAGTTTAGGCTATATATTGAACATGTAATATCCCTGAAAAGGCATACCCTCGATATAGACACCTAAATTACTACACTTGGGGACCAAAAATGACTCCGGCCAAGCATAAATGACTACGGTCATACCGTTGTACCAGTCAAACTAACACGACTCGGGGACGCCCGACCGTCGCTACAAAATCATAGGCCATTACTTCGAATCTACTTCGAAAAGAACCGGTTAAATAGGCTACCATCGATATAGGCAAAAGAGCTTCGATCATGTCAGCTCCACATCATTGGCTTCAAGATACTCAGCCTCCGAAACCTCAGGCGGTACTCGATCATCACCACCAAATGACTCGAAATCGAGGTTCTTCCCGAACCGATGATGGATCAGACGAATATTACTTCAAAAAGTCCCTAACGAGGGGAAAACAAAGCCACACTTGGAGCAATCGGCAACCATATAACAAATTCAACCTCATTCTTCTTGAACTCGTGTTAGCTTTCAACGATATAACTTAATGTGAACAGGTACAATCAGCAATATCGCCATACTTTGTGAATGCTTAGAAGGAATGTACAAAAGAAAAAACATGTCCAGTACATTAACGCATAACATAAATTCCACACTTTTCTCCAACGAAATGAAAATCTTATTCGCAAAGGCATGATGATGATTTGAATTTTATGTGTTCTAAATTTTAGGATAGTGACATCAAATATTACTAACTGGGTTATGAATTTAATATTTACACATATTTAGTGAATTGTCTAATATAAAGTTTGGACTAAAACTATGCTGTATTCAGCCGACAAGCAGTAAGTATCCTTCTAGCTCCACCCATGATTATTCGTTCTTGTATGGACTATAATTAGAGCATTAGCCACTGAAAAATTCTAAAGCATGTTAGAATTCACCAGTACAAGTTTTGTTGATTCGATCATGGTTAAGGCAAACAACTATTCCATCAATGCCTTAGTTTTAGTCCTCTCTTTTCTTCTCATTCTGACTTCATACCAGGGGCTTGCAGGTATATTTTTAGTTTAATTTCCACTTGGTTCATAAGTTCTTTTGCTTCTCTCTGAACCTACGTTCTATTTTTCTGTGTTACATTTTTGTCTAGAGTTTTTCAAGGGAACAAATATTGAAAATCTTGAATGTCAAAACCTATATGCTGCACAAGTTGGCGACACTTGTCAAAGTTTGGTCGAGTTTTTCAATCTGAAAGCTAACAGTAATCATAATAAAATACTGATAGATATGGAGATGTGTGGTAAAGGTGTAAGATCAACAATTTGATTACAGTCGTGAACAATCAGGTAAAGAAGATAAAGCATCTCAAGGATTCTGTTCTCACAACTCAACGCTTATTTAACTAATATAAACAACAACAAAGTACGCTGCGGCTAAAAGTAAAATACTAAAATCAAAACAAAATATGAATATTAGTTCCATTTTTGCTTTATTGGAACTCGATTTGACGGTTGTGCTGAATCCATGTGTTGGTGGTGGGCTTTCGTGATATTCATGAGGAGACGGCTAAGATGGTGGAACTTTATTCTTCAAGAAATGCCCATGTTATAGTGGTGGATTTTGGAACATTACTATTCAAGAAACGCCCATGTTGCAGTGGTGGATTTCTACCCCTTCCATCATCATGTCCTCCATGAGACGGCCCGGACGGTGGAGCATTACTCTTCAAGAAACGCCCATGTTGCAGTGGTGGATTTCTACCCCTTCCATCATCATGTCCTCCATGAGACGGCCCGGACGGTGGAGCGTTACCCTTCAAGAAACGCCCATGTTGCAGTGGGGGATTTCTACCCCTTCCATCATCATGTCCTCCATGAGACAGCCCGGACGGTGGAGCATTACTCTTCAAGAAACGCCCATGTTGCAGTGGTGGATTTCTACCCCTTCCATCATCATGTCCTCCATGAGACGGCCCGGACGGTGGAGCATTACTCTTCAAGAAACGCCCATGTTGTAGTGGTGGACTTCTACCCCTTCCATCATCATGTCCTCCATGAGACGGCCCGGACGGTGGAGCATTACTCTTCAAGAAACGCCCATGTTGCAGTGGTGGATTTCTACCCCTTCCATCATCATGTCCTCCATGAGACGGCCCGGACAGTGGAGCATTACTCTTCAAGAAACGCACATGTTGCAGTGGTGGATTTCTACCCCTTCCATCATCATGTCCTCCACGAGACGGCCCGGACGGTGGAGCATTACTCTTCAAGAAACGCCCATGTTGTAGCGGTGGATTTTTACTCCTTCCGTCATCATGTCCACCATGAGACGTTCCAGATGGTGGAACATTACTCGTCAAGAAACCCCGTTCATCGTGAAAGACTTGCGGCCAATTCTTTGATTGTTGTAGCTGTGTAAGTTTATGCTCTTCTTTCATGATCATCATTCGATCAGCAATGGCAAAACAATTGGTTAAGCCCCACATAAGAAAAAGTAAAAGAACGGTAGCCCTCCATATTCTTGAGGTGAAGTTCTCAAGTACAGACATGGTTTCTAATAGATGGTTAAAGAAGAGGATCTAAAATTAAACCTTTACTTTTTGCAAATCAAGGTACCTTTTTATATAGGTTATACGGTAAAAGTTAAGTCCCCTTAAGTCAAGAACTCAATAAAGGAAATATTTACATAGTGAAAAAGTATAAGAATCAATAGGGAAAGTGTACGGTTGTCATTCTTAATACTACGTATCTTGGTAATAAAATAGAACTGGTGTAATAACCAAAAAACGTAATACAAGATTCTTTCCCTCCTTGTTTTTGGTACGGAGAAAAACAAGGAAAGAATCTCATATTATAAACACAAGACTTTATACCTGTTAATGCTCTATGCTAATAGTTATAGGATTCTAAAAGAATGTATTGTATTGAAGTATATGTATGAGTGTTCATGGTTCGGTTTGGATTAGTTTTTTCCTAAAAAAAATCAACCGAGTAAGTCGGTTTTTTAAATATTAGAACCAAACCAAACCAAATAAGTCGGTTTTTTCGATTCGGTTTATGTCCTTTTTTTTGTTGGGTTTTTTCTTAAATATAAGATATACACTACTAAATACATATTCAGGGGACCACATTATCAATGTGACACTATCAAATCAATTGCCCTTTGAGAAACCTATTATTTACTAAATTATATTGATGATAATTGAATCAAATAGTGATGAATAATTTAAGGACTCGATAAAAAATATGTTATTTTTAACATGAAATGGTTTCTTACGCTAAACAAAAGAAAACTACCAATCAAACTAGAATATAAAGATAAAGAACTATATTAAAAGTGCAAACTATAACATTTACCATAAATTTTGTGAAATATTGAATAATAATATACATATATAGGTGTAATAATATATTTGAAGTAGCTACTTCTATATTAGGTTTGGTTCGGTTTTTTATGATTAAAATCAAACCAAACTAAATTTGATCAGTTTTTATAATTCAAAACCCAAACCAAACCAAACCAAACCAAAAGGTAACGGTTTTTTAGGTCCATTTGGTTTGGTTTTCGGTTTGATTCGATTTTTTGGGTTTTTATGAACACCCCTAAGTATATGATTGAATATTGAATAGAGCGGTCAATATGTGTATGCCCCTTCGGGCCAACCCAGTCCCGTGATTTAGTAAGGATAAGCTAGAATTTTCGGAGCCCATTTAAAAATGAGGCTTTTAAGCCAGGCCCGAGTAAGTCCGTGGCCCGTGAGCTGAGTTAGGCCGGCTAGGCTTGTGGGTCTAATAAAAATATGTATTTAAGATATATAAAATTAAAATTAAATTCTATGATCCAAAAAATATCAAGAAGAGTATTTCAAGGTTAAAGTTGATTAAGCTCAGCATATTAAAATATTAAAGTCATAAAACGTTAATTAATTTTAAAAATTTAATTATTTAATATTTAGTTTACCAATGTTGCATACAAATTGTATATGATAGTAAAGATGTTAAGACAACCTTCTCAAGCAGATTCAAAAGTGATTGATGAAGATGATGTGTGAGATATTCTCTAAGCATCATGGACGTTCTCTGGAATAGTTTGTTTTGAGTTTTAACTTTTAGTGAATGAAATATAGTCTTGTCTGTGACTTTTGAGTTTTTATTGGGATACATTGAAATTATATAAATATTAAGTTTTCTGAAATTTTCTGGAATAAAATTTTTTTACCTTTTAAATATTTATCTTTTTTTAAGTTAGAACTTAAAGAAAAAAATAAAATAAAATTTTAAAAAATAATGAGTCGGCCCATAAGGGCCCGCAACCCACATAGCGTAGGGATGACCTAACTATTTTAAGACTCATCAAAATGATGAGTTGACCAGGTCCCACCCATATTGACAGCTTTAATATTGAAGCTTTAAATATAGAATCATGAAAATATTGTACTAGTAAAAGAGCCTAACTAGTAATAGTAATACAGAAATCATACGTTACAATATTATATTTCACAAACGCATGATATTTACGGTTTAATACTCTAACAATATAATTATGAAGTAGATGGAGACTGAAAAGGAAATAACATGGTACAATAGTAACGCTCAGACTGGAGAAATCCCTTTTAATGATTCTAGAATAAGAGTAACAATTTTATGATCATAACACCGATTAGTCAAAGATTCAAATATTCAAATTTTTGAAATTCTTAATTTGTTCGAATTAAGTTACGAGTTCGAGTCGTATTATTAGCTACTAATATTTGTATCAAGGTAGGTTGTATATATCACACGCCTTAAGATGTGATTCTTCCATGGACCCGCGTGAACACAAAATTCTTCGTACATCATACTGCCTTTTATTTCTTCTCCAACGTTTAATAACGGGATGATTAAGGTCCGTCCAACTTGTACGAGAGTTTAATTAAGGTTCGATCTGAAAGCAGAAGATTTTGTTTCTTTTAAACCAAATCTTAATTGCGACGATCTTTAGTGGGTGAATATCTCTGTATCTATGGCACCTAATAATCTCCTTGAATATCCAATTTATGATGGCAATTAATATGTGCTAATTAAGTTAAGTGATATATCTCTAGTCTTAATTAGGTGCAAAGTCTCTTCCAGTAACGAGATCTACTACTATCTCTATTCCCCATTTACCCATGGATAAAACAAGAAATTTCTTTGGTTATGTTTGTACCAAGTGATTTTTCCACGTGCATAATGGAGAGTTGATCGTTTGTTGTTTCTTGAGTTATGTAACGGTTAAATGTAGCGGGGTAAAACCAAAAACCGATAAATCGCAGTAAATCGATAATTCGAGTCAAATAAAAAAAATTATGGTTTGGTATGATTTGTTTTGGTGTCGAAAAAAAATCCGACATAATTGGTTTGGTTCAGTTTTAATTAAAAAAATTCAAATAGAAATGAAACCAGCCCGACATTACATGTATAGAAGTTTTAAATATATTTAATCCATAAAGATATTTATTGTAGTGTAGTTTATAAAGATTTCTTGAACTTTTTCATAATTTTATCTTTTAACGTATTATTTCAAGCTCGAAATTATAATTTTTGTATGCTCCAATAAGTTTTATTATCGATAAATGTTAGTGACTCAAATTAATCTCAAACAAAAATCAAATCAATATTAATGCTAATTAAAGACATTCAATTCAATTGTACTAGGAATAATATAGTATTGGACATTTATTTTTTAATGTTTAGTCAATAGGTCGTTAGTCCAAAAATGTGTTCATGGTCGTTAGAGTTGTTATCCATATCTGATAAGTTTTCTACTTTGTAATTTCTTCTTAGGTGTCATGTCTTTACATTGTTGTTTAGGTCCTCTTTTGAGTCATTTTGGTCAAAACAAGTGAGAAATGACTTAAAATTATGTTACCAGCTTTTGATTGCACAAAGGAGAATCTGTCTCATAAATCAAAGTGTCATAAGTTAGGAAAGAACAACAAGAACACATCTAGAGGATTTTTGAGTAGGTAAAAATCAATGTGTTTTGGGATTCATGTGAAATACAATGGTTCGGTAAATGTCAATTCATGAGCAAAATGCAACAGCTAGAGGATGTTGGGCTTAAACGGATCAACGGTATTTTCTGTGATAAGGTTGACAGAGAAAGTGGTTAAACAATAACCAACAAGGTTTTCCAAGTGGGAATCAAAGATTATCAGGGCAAGTGAAGGAGTAACAGACCTCAAGGTCAAGACATGTGACCTACGTCTGGAAAGAACAGCAAGCGCACTGAGTTGGTAAAATCAATGTATTTTGGGATTCATGTGAGATAAAATGGTTCGGTAAATGTCAATTCAAGAGAAAAATGCAACAGATAGAGGATATTGGGTTTGAACGGATCAGAGATAATTCTGTGTTAAGGGTGACAGAGAAAGTGATAAGTCAAACACAGGCAAGGTCATTGGAGTTGAAATTGAAGTTATCATGGGAAGTGAAGGAGCAATCGCCCTCAAAGTCAAGACCGTAAACCTACCACCATGTTTAAACTCACAGGTTTTCTTTGATTGAAACATGGCAGAATATTTTGTTTGTTTCGGAGAAACCCTCCGTGAGGAAAGCAGGTGCCAAACAAGCTCGACAGTAAATTTCAGGACCCTCATAAATAATGAAATTAGTTTAATGTTTTCAGGACCCTCATATATAATGGGATTAATTTAAAGTTCTCACGACCCTCCTGAATAATGGGATCTAGTTTTAAGTTTTTAAGACCTTCATAGATTATAAGATTTACTGTAAGATTTACCTTTAGGAAGTAAAATTTAGCTTTGAAGTTGTCACTCTTAAGATAAGATTTAATTTTAAATTTTCAGGACCCTCCTAGATAACGGGATTTAGCTTTTGAATTCTTAGAGCTTTCGGGTACCATGATTCAATTAACACTCACAGATGTTCCCTATATCAAATTGGGGCACAACGTTTTTTTTTTGTCTATTTTGTTGTAATCAGGTTCAAAAGCAGCAATGTTCAAAGGAAGATAGCAACAGGAGCCCACTCGGGGAACAAAAGGAAACAGTTCAAGTCTCAAGGAAAAAACAGGGAAAATATTGGTTATCACGCACCCACCTAGAGAACAAAAGGAAAGCACCATTGTTCAAAGGAAGACAACAATCAGGAGCGCACCTGGAAAATTAAGGGAAAACAAGTCAAGTTTCGAGGAATACAATTCAAATGTTGGTAATCATGCATCCATCTGGAAAACAAAGGGAAAGCAACAACGTTCATTCTGCATAAGGCTACTATTTTGTCTTTCGAGGTTAAGGTCTACCTCCATTTGCATTTCTTGCATTGCATAAGGCTACTATTCTGCCTTCCGAGGTTAAACTCTACCTCCATTTGCATTTTTGCATTGCATAATGATACTATTCTGCCTTCCGAGACTAAGCTTTATCTCCATGATTGCATAAGCTACTATTATGCCTTCCGAGGTTAAGCTCTACCTCCATTTGCATTTTGCATTGCATAAGACTGCTATTCTGCCTTCCAAGACTAAGCTTTGTCTCCATGATTGCATAAGGCTACTATTCCGCCTTTCGAGGTTAAGCTCTACCTCCATTTGCATTTCTTGCATTGCAAAAGGCTGCTATTCTACCTTCCGAGTCTAAGCTTTGTCTCCATTTGAACGACTGAAATATCGCCACTTTATTTAAATCTTGCATCGCCTAAAATATTGCCACTTCATTCAAATCTTGCATCGGCTGAAAGTTCGCCATTTATACTTACACTTCATTTAAATCTTGCATCGGCTGAAAATTGCCATTTATATTTACACTTTACATTAGGTGAAATATCACTACTTTATTTAAATTTTTACACCATATGAAATATCACCACTTCATTTAAATCTTGCATCAGATAAAATATCGCAACTTTATTTAAATTTTTACAACATATGAAATATCACCACTTCATGTAAATCTTACATCAGATAAAATATCGCAACTTCATTTAAATCTTGCATCGGCTCAAAGATCACCATTTATATTTACACTTTACTTCGGCTAAAATACCGCCACTTCATTTAAGTCTTTCATCAGCTGAAGGATCGCCAAATCCTGCATTTCATGGGCTGAAAGATCGCCAAATCCTGCATTTCATGGGCTGAAAGATCGCCAAATTGTCCAAAGGCGTCATTATTCAGAGGCACCATTTTTATAGCCCGAGAACATCATGTCATGGCGTGAGGACCCCATTTTATCTCTACATAGCATTATTCAAAGGTATCATGGTTCCGAGGCATCATTCTCATAGCCCGAGAACATCATTTCATAGCCTGCGAATCCCGTATTATATGTTTCATGACCCATGACATCATGGTTTGAGGACGCCACCCTAACCGTCCAAAGACAACATTCATGGTCTAATACGAGCTTGCATCATGTTTAAATCTATGCACAACATATGCGCTTGTGTTATTTATTTGCACGTAAAACAACTAGCAACGACCGACTCAGCATGAGCGATTCTGCTCCAGTTTCTGCAGCCCTATTAAACTCATAGCAATGCTACCCCAACCTAAATATTTCATCCGCTCTGGAAAAAATCTCCATCGGTATGTTCCGTCAATGGATCTTGAACTACATACGGCCTGATTTATGTAAAATCAAGAATATGTAGGCGGCTCAGGAACTAGAGCTCGGTCAAAATTCTTCAAATCATTTCGTTCAGTCAAAATTGACCATCATATCTTTACCTGATAATTATTTCATCCTTCCTGGGTAAAGAGGGGCAGTTGTTGATATCTAATTTTTCCCTATGTAATTTTTATACACAAAATACTTTTAAAATAGCATATATATATATATATATATATATATATATATATATATATATATATATATATATATATATATATATATATATATATATATATATATATATATATATATATAAGCATACCTAAGTGTTTTGGTATTTTTTCTAATTTTTAAATCAACTTATTATCCATTTTAGCAATACAAAATCAGTAATTATTCCCAAAGTTTATCGTTTTGGTGAATGACCTATTTTATTCTCATAATTACACTAAAATATAGCTAAGGTGATTTTTGTATATTGTTTACAAATTTATTTGGTATTATTATAAAAATAAAATTAGGTTCGGTGTTTTTAAATTAATATTTATGCATTAATTGTTTCAGTATTTTTAATTTACTTTTAAAATTATCTTTACTATATTTTATAAATAAAAAGGGAAAATTGGCTGTTTAATATTTAGTCCCATTTCTATTTCAATTACAACCCAATTTTATTTAATTTTGGCCGCTAAATTGACCCAATTCTACCTGATTAAACCGGCCCAGTTTCAATTTGTACCCAACCCATGACCCAATTCAAAACTACCCAACCCGTTCCTCACCTACCCACTTAAATCTAGATTGTTGATCACTCAAGATCAACGGTCAAAACTCACCCTACAATAATCAAACCAAATGACCTACACTGATCCCCCTCGTTCTCACCTGACCTGCCACCCTGGAATCCCAAACTCTCTCAAATCCTCTCATCAGTTCCTCAGAACCCTAGCCTCATCCCACCTTCCTTCACCGTATTTTCACCATATTTCATGGCTTCTCAAGCCATAGATGGTCTCTACTCACCCTCTCCACCATTAGACCTTGAATGTTCAAAACTAGGAAGGCTGACTTCCATTGTTCTCCCTCTGATCTTCTCCGGTCTTTGATTCCATGGCTTCTCCGGCCATGCTCCAGCAGATTCAAGACTCAGGAGCCTTATTCTTGAGATCTCTTACTCAAGATCGGACCTGTTTCCAAGACTTTCTCATTCTAGGGTTTCTCCAAAACTCTAAGCTATTCGAGGTTCTTTCATCGTTATTTGCTTAGATATGTACTGTATCTGCCATCTAAAGTATTTTTTCCCAAAAAGTATCGTTTCTCTCCGATTTTAGGGTTTCTAAAAGGATTTTTTGGAAAACATCTTTCTTATATTTCTTCTTCTTTGCTTTATGTGCGTTTCTATACCCTGCTTGTGTGATTTCTTTTATTTACGCATGTACAGTCTTTTACCTTTTCTTTTCTACTATACATGTTACTCCTGTTAATCTTTGCTATGTTTTCTTTACTCTTTTACTATATGTGTCTACCATAAAGTTTTTTTATTTTTGTTTACTGGACTTTGTTCATATTCTTACATGCTTTATCTACTTGTGTTCAATTTTGTATTATCTCATTCTTCTGAGCTTGTTTAGGTTTTGAGTTTTCTCAAATATTTTCTTCGTGATTTTTCTTCCTTTGTCGTTCAAGCATGTTATCATATCTGTTTTGTTGAGACTCTGAAACAAATTTCTCGTTTTCTCACCTCCATGTCTGATTCAATTGTGAAGCCCTAGGATTAGGGGGTTTCATTTGACGATTCTGATTTTGTGTTAAGGGTTCCAGTTTGGGACTCTGGACTCTTAGACCCACTACGAGTTTGCAAATAGAACTTGTATCTCTTTGCTTATGATTCTGAACTTTTCTTTGATTAAACTCTCTTCTAAATAACTTTACAGCCCCTTCTTGATTTACATATTTGTGTGTTTTATATATGAGAACTCTTCTTTCAAAAATAGATTTTTCCAACTACTAATTGATTCCAAATTCCTTTAATTGTGTTCACTTGATTGTTACTGAGTTTTACTACTTGAACCTTTCTTTACCCCTTTCCTGGCTTGATTCATTCAAGTAAAGTCTGAAATTTTAGTTTTACTAGTTGATTCCCTTTTCTTTTTTTACAAACTATGTACTATAAGTTTATTGCCTTAAATAGATTCACTTACCCTTTATCGTACTGTTAGGAAAATATTTTTCAAATCCCTTCCTTAATTATTTTTACACGTTCAAAATCAAAATCCCTTAACTAAAGAGAGACTGATTACAATGTTATTTCCTTACCTTTTCTTGCTTATTTGCTGCACTATAAAAGTGGCTCGACCCTTCTGCATTGAACAGGTTTTTAAAAAAGACAACTCTACAGCTTTTGAACTTTGAACTCTTAAAATCTTAAGTTCAATACTCATACCCTCACACGCATACTCTCAATCATAATACTCTCTCAATTCTCTACTCTCGTTTGATCCTTTTGTACTGCTTTGCTTGCAACTTGACTTTTCAAGACTACTATTTTTACTTATTTGTTTTCCCTAAAATTGGTATGTCCCAATTTTGATTTCAGTTCCTTCCCTATGTGCTTACTTTGCAGTTGCCATGTCCTTGCCTACTTTGTTGTTCATATTCTATATTAAACATGCTCTTTCTTTTATGTTTATTACTTGTTATAAAATCCCCACACCCCTCCCCCCATCATTCCCTTCTATGTGATGAGTTGAAGTTCATGGCCTGTCAGTATCCAAATTACTGCTCAGGTCTTAACTTGACATTCAATGGGTCCTAACTCCCAAATTTAAGCTGACAGGCTGGTCCGGGGTGTGCCAGTATCCTAATTGTTGGGCATGGCCACTAGCTTGTCATGGCTTTCCCTAAATTCCCATTCTATTGCACTTACACTTATTCTTAGACTCTAAGTTGTGCCTCCCTCCCCCCTTCTATGAGACTTGCCTTTGGGACCTTGAGTTCCCTCTGAACTTGAACATTTGAGGGTTGGCCCTTCTACATTGCACTAAATCTAATCTTGTAAATGTAATTGGGTGTAAGCACTACTTGGAGTTAATGAAGCTCCTTGAAACTTTGACACACCCAAAGGATGAGAAAGGTTTTGGAAATATGATCTTTGGAAGTTGGTTTATTTCATGTTTTATACTAAGAGTCCGAATTAGGCTTTCCTTGGTTGGAATTTTAATTTCTAATGTAATTTACTTTTTTGGATTCATTCAAGTTTTAATAATATTGTAATACTTATGGGTGTATAGTCAAAATGGGGGAGGGTCTCTCATGTTATGCATATGGGGTAGATATCATATTTTAGGTCTTTATTTCTACAATCACATATTTTTTGTTTATGTATCGACATATAGAGATCCTGCCTATAAGTCATTTCATTACTGCATATAGAGATCCTGCCTATAGATTTTTCCATATAGAGACCCTGTCTATAGTTTATTTCAATACTGCATATAGAGATCCTACCTATAGTGTGATTCATTACTGCATTAGAAATCATGCCTAGAAGTTATGCATTCTGTTAGGGACCATGCCTATAAGATTCGGTATTTCAGCATATAGAAGCCATGCCTATAAGTTCCTGCACTTCTACATATGCATATGACATTAGGCAAACAATCCATGGGTTAAGGAATAATCAATTGCATCCTAGATATCACGATCATAGGTTTCCTGCACTTACATAACCGTTTTAAAAATCAGTAACACTTAGAATTTATGCCTATAGGAGCAATCGGTTAAATATGATTCATCCGCAAGTCTAAAATCAATAATAATATCGTTTAACATCCGCATAATTTGTTTATTTCTAAAGTCAGTAATCTTTCCTTAAAATCAGTATGCTTTACTTGTTAGACATCAAGCCTATAGGTCTCACCTAGGCAAACCAATAGGTAATGGATTGATTATACCGGTCTTTAATAATTACAACCAGCAGGCATGCCTAATTCGGACTTCTTATCTGAAAATATGTAATAAATTAGCAACCCGCCCCCCATTTACATTTAAGTTTACTTAAAGACCTAATCAGTACTTGTAAGGCATGCTAAACAATCTTTTCCTTTAAATGAGGAGGCCTATTTGAGCCTTTAACTATTATGTGTCTTCCCATTTTACTACTCTTATGTGTTTTGTTTGTCGCACTAGATTTTGTTCTTTTAAACTTCAAAATCCAATATCCCTTCCCTATAGGATTAGTAATCTCAAATGCCTCTAGGACAGATAGGATTGGGGCAGGTAGTAGCACGCAATAAGTAACGAGACCATTCTGTGTTTTAGTACCTTAGCGGGGTGGGTAAGGGTCGACATGGATATGATGATCACGCGATAACACCACGTGTATAATTGGTTACCGGGTGTTGCGTGGGTGATCCATGTTATTTATAAGCCTAGGACCCCCTCCTTCTTTATGTGTTTACTTATTTTTTCAGAATTTTTAAATCTTTAAGTTTTCAGTTCTTTTAAACCTCGTCTTTTGCTTTAATCATTTTAAATATCTTTAAATTTCCAGTACTATTTTTCTCTTCCAAATTTTCGCCCCATTTCATCCATTTGTTTGATTATTTGTATCAATTATTTGACCCCCATTTTTCTGCACTTGTATATAATTCAAATAAATTATGAAATCGCCTAGTCCAAACTTCAGCTCATTTATACTACTTGCAATCATTATGTGAAAATTATGTTGTATGTTTATTCATTGTTTATATTTAAAGTAACAATTATGGCATGACCGGGAACCACACTAATGGATCTTGGGGTGTGCCTAATACCTTCCCCCTGAGATGATTTCAACATCTTACCCATTCTATGGTTCTTTTTTTTTCTTCTTAGTATCCTAATGCACTTAATCATTTGTGATAACTCAGCCCGTCATCATGCGAGTTATCAGCCCGTTTTCATTGTTATATGCTTGTTTATATTTCAATATGTATGTTTGGTGAGTTTGAGTCAATTCGGATTGAGTTTGGTTGGAAATGAGACGAATAGTCTCTTAGAAGAAGGAATAGTTGGGAAAAATACAACTGGATGTTGACTTGAGAGATAGAGAGCTCAAAATTGAATTCTGATGATTTAGTCAGCTTAGGGAGGTCATTTGTGGCTTAGGGGAGCGATCAGAATTAAATTTGGAGACCCGGTGTAGAAATAGGCTTGAATTGGCTAAGGTTGAATTTTGGCGAAATCCGAACGGTAGGTGAGATTTTGATGCGGGAGTCGGAATGGAATTCTGACAGTTGCAGTAGCTCCGTAGGTGATTTTGGATGTGCCTGTAAATTTTCAGGTCATTCGGACATCGTTTGGTCGGGTTTTTGATTGAATGTTGGTTTCGGAAGTTCTAGTTGAAACTTAGGCTTGAATCCACCTTTATTTGATGATTTCCGTGTTTAAGGGTGTATTTTTATGATTGGAACAAGTTTGTATCATGTTTTGGAGTAGGTTGGTAGTTTTCGTTGGTGTCCCGGGGGCCTCGGGATGAAGTCGGGGGTCCAAACGGACAATATTGTGCCAAAATGAACTGCTGAAATGTTGCAATAAAATTGCAGGTTATTTGTTCTCTACGATCGCGTACATGGCCACGCGATCGCGTAGTGTATCGAAGAGGGCTGGAAAGTTTGCTCTTCGCGATCACGACATGAGGGATGCGATCGCGTAAGGTTAAGGGTTTGTTCATCGCGATCGCAAGGCCGTTGATGCGATCGCGTAAGGAAAAATTCATGAGCAGTGCGATCGCATAGAGTAGCCGGCTGAGCACTGCGATCGCGTCTGGGACCATGCGATCGCGTAGAAGGAAATTGGTCGCTCAGATTTTTGTACATCACGATCGCGAGCCAATGGCTGTGATCACATAAGGTTAACTGTCTGTCAGAAATATTAAAAACCAGAACAGTGTATTCGCGACCCTTAAACCCATAACCTCCATTTTTTAGTTCTTAGATAGCATATTGACGGGAATTGAAGGGAATTTCACCGGGTAATCATCGGAGGTAAGTTTTATGATTCAAATACGTGTTTTTATCTTAGAATCCTCCTCTATTTCACTAGAATTGGAAGAATTAATGGGAGAATTTTGTCCTAAGCCACGGTTATGGTAAAACGTTGATTTGAATGAGAAAATGGAGTCCGATTTTGATAAACTTTATATGTATGGACTCGTGTTGAGACAAGGAATCCGAATATGTAACTTTTGTAATTTTTCGTGAGACGTACCAAAAGTCAGGTTTTGGCAACTTTGTGGTTTTTCATGTAATATGATTGTGTTCGATTGGGTGTTGTTCTGTTAGCTTATTTTGATATATTTGTACTAAATTTGGCTAGTTATGACGTGCGTGGATGCTGATTCAAAGAGCTAAGGCATCACAGAGCTTGAATTTTCGCCGGATCGAGGTGGGTAATACTTGTAAATTATTAATTATCATGAATTGGACTAATTATCATGCTTGGGCTTCGTGCCGAGTATTTGAATCCTTCAGGGATTGGTATCACTGTCTTGATAACACTGTGCATATTTTTATCCAAATTTAAGTTTTTAAATGGTATTTTGCTACTCAGCATTTTCATAAGGTTATGAAAAACTTGAACAAGGTCTTAATGATATTTCTAGCTGTGAGCTAATATGATACTGTTGCCCGAGGGGCTTTCTTGATTATTCGTTAGACTGATTGGGGCCGAGTGCCATATGTGAGAGCATGATGATTTATGTAAGCATATGCATAAATATGCATGGATCGGACTACACGCCGTAGTGGTATATGGATCAGGCTGCGCACCGCAGCAGGCGTGATATTGATATTGTGCTTGGGCTGTAGGAGCCCCTCCGGAGTCTGAACCCCCACAGTGAGCGCGGGCGCCTTTGCATGGATCGGGATGTACGCCACAGCGTCATATGCATTGCATGGCATACATACATTGGTTTCTTTGTATTACGTGGCATAACATATAACACTCATACATTATTGGCATACATGCTTTATTTGCCTTATTGACCAGATCCCCTGTTGGTAATTATTAATGAGTGCTAAGCCCAAGGGGCTGATTTGAGTGCAGACTTGCACTACTTGAGATTGTACCCAGGTATTGGTTTGTTATCATAAAAGAAAGAAAGCTAAAAAAAAGATTTCTAAATAATCTACCCACATATGCTGAAAGGGAATAAAATGATAGTGTTTTGAAGTTTAAAGATAGTTCTGTATTGTGTAGCATGAGATAGTGCTTTGCGGGGTTTTCTTTTCTTCAGCATTATTTACTTTTATTATCGCTGAGTTGAAAGTACTCACACCCGACTCCCTGCACCTTGTGTGGAGATCCAGGTACATTATAGCAGAGTTGATTCTATAGCTGCTCGGAAGTGCATTTGGACAGTCGAGGTAGCTACCAGTGTCCGCATGACCTGACTCTCCAGTTTATCTTTATTTTGTTCTGTCTATCCCACACTTGTGCACAGTTGTATACACTATCATAGTTTTTAAATTCTGGCAGATGCTCATGAATTGTGACTCATGTTCCGTTGGGAGGTTGTACTGGTTTGGGATGTCTAATCCCGACGTTTGGGTATTTCTTTATTATTATTCTATCGTTGTTTATGCTTAAAAAGGGGGTAAATGTGAGCTGGTAGCTCCGTGTTTCTGTTGATTGGTTGGGGTAGCCTAGCCATTTGCTGGGCGCCATCACGACCGGGTTGGGGTCGTGACAAGTTAGTATCAGAGCCTAGGTTACTAGGCCTCATGAGTCGTGAGTCGATATGTAGAGTCTCGTGGATCGGTACCGGGACGCCTGTGTTTATCCTCGGGAGGCTGCAAACCTTTTAGGAAACACTTCACAATGTTGGAATTCTTATCGTGCGTACTTGATTCAGCTTGAGACATAATTCTTGAAATTTCCTTCCATACGCCTGTATGCGCACTCGAGCGCTCGGTATATAATTGCCTTGATGGATTGTGACTCCCCAATTGAGAGGCGAGATATGATCTCCGTGAGCTTATGTTGGGCCATTCGGGAGGACTTGTGGTCAGATCTTCGTCTATGGCTTGAGCACCAAGGTGCTGATTTTGCGAGCTGGTATTATGAAATCTATATGATCAGTATTGTCCCAAATTGTGTAAATGACATCTTGATAATGGATGAGTTGTTAAGTGTTAGACTCTTATTGTGATCCATTGTGTAACCCCTAGCTATTGGCGTGGTGAATATATTTATGTCTCTTAATGGAAAGGTAAATTGCATTACGTGTGGTAGTATGAGTTCTGACACAGAAAGATCAAATGTGTTGTACTATGTGCATTATGATGTCTTGTCAAATTGACGATGTATTGTTAGGATGGTTTAGGTGATTCTCTGGCAGGTGGATAGGCCAAATTACGAAGGAAACTCTACATAAATTTTTGGAAAATTTGAGACTTAGAAAAGATTTTGTCACCTAAGGAATGGGCTTAACTGTTGTGTGTTAATGAATACAAGAAGTGCAAAAGAATTAAGATTTCTGATGATTCGAATCTCCGCCAAAGCTTGTTAATGACTTGAGTTTAATGTCACTATAACATTGTGGCATCATTTGAGTAAGAATGCTATGAGTGGCTAAAAGTTCTTTGATGTATGCCTCCGAGCCAAGTTAGGGAGGTAGCTATTGATTAACTGATTGCACTATTGTGTGCTATGTTGGTTCTGTCTTTAAGTATGTTGGGAAAATTCTGACAAAGGTTATGGTGCTTCGTAGATGTGAAGAAATACTAGGATGTTTTGAACTGTTGTTGGTAAAAATGTTCGGTGTATAGAAAAGAAAGATAGCTAATTGTACCTGTAGGTAATCATGTTATGCGATGTTAGAGTTCTAACAAAACACGAATGGTTTCGTTCAATAAGACAGTTGAAATACAGCTGAATAAGGGTGAATGATGCCCGGGAATAGTTTTGTAGTGTTCAAGATTTTGCTTGTAACAGTCAGGTGCCTTAAGATTGTGTAGGTGGCTAAAGACTGTGGTTTCGTTAGAAGAAATCGAGACTTGTGGTATGTTATGGTAATCATGGGATTCTATGTATTCGTATTGAAAGGTAATGATAACGAATTCAAAAATCGCGGGAAGTTCATCAAAATAAAGTATTGTAGAAGGTGGTACTCTGGAAAACATTTGAGAGAGTATTCAGCAGCCTGTGAGCCTTAGACCATGTGGTCTTGTGTATGAGTCTCGCGTGGTAACCTGAGTTGAGGTATTGTGATCCTTCAGTAAAGGAGAATATTAAATTTAAGATGATAATAAACTGGAACAGTATGAAAAGGGCACGAGTAACTCCTGGTGTGTGTTCGAAGTAATGAGTGGCATGTGTTCGAAGTAATGAGTCTTGCAGATGTGGTGAAACAAAGCTCTTGAGTGCTGGCAGTTGCATAGCTCGATGTGGGTAAAAGGACTCAGTCCTGGCAGTTAAACTTATGCAACGAATGGGAAGAAAAAGTTTGTGATGTGTTTTACCATGGTTTGAAAATGAGTATTTTTCCTGTCGATATGTGAAGCATGGAATGTATACTGACTTTTCTTCCATATGGGAAGTCATCAAAATTCTCAAGCAGTGTGGGCGGCTGCAGATAATCTGAGAATCAATCTTTCTAGTGATTAAGGAAAATGGTACTGCTATTCTAGTGATATGGTCAAAAGGGCAAGGTAAAGTAAACTGATAATATCTAGTGATATTGTGGTATCCTCTTGTTGGATTGACGGTCATGATTGAGTTGTTGATGGCATAGGGAAATTTCTGAATGGCTTTCGTGGTGTGAATGGATGCTTGATGTGTGTTATGTATTCGTACGGTGGAGTGTGGAATTAGGCATAGTGATCCATGTATTATATATGTATTGGAGACTTGAAGTTCTTGTAATCCGCCTACGCAGTGGTGGTATATCGTGTGTATCGGCACCATTTAGCGGTTGTTGGAAATTGGAAGCACTAGTGGCTCCCTCGTTACTTGATATGATGAATTTGAATAATGATATATGATTGCAGACTGGTTGTCATAAGTCAGGTTGTCTAGACTGATATGATATAGACCATGTAAGAAAAATATCACAAACTGCATGGCAGAGTACATCAGATCATGCTCCGGCAAGGTAGATGTGCCCTAGGGCCAGCGGACGGCCGATAGGTATTGCTTTGTTAGTTAGGCCTTCGTGGCGGATGTCAGTGTAGAGGTATCTACCATTGATTCAGTCCCGGTATTGAGGAACTTTGTCGGATGCGTTTCATGTGGCCAAGCTTGAGGCTATATATGTTTGTTGTAATGAGCAACTTAACCCGATATGTGTCCCTTTTTGCTAGATTTATGCATGGATCGGGTGGCACGCCGCCACAAGTATAGTATCTGGATCGAGTGGCACGCCGCCACATGTATGGTATCAGGATCAGGTGGCACGCTGCCACAGGTATGGCATCTGGATCGGGTGGCACGCCGCCACGGATATGTCACTGGAACGGGTTGCACATCGCAATAGTGTAATGTGAAAATAGACTTAATTATATGTTACCTTGTATACAATACTTCCTGGCTTCTGAGGAAAAATCCGTATTGGGTACCGCTCGGCGAATAGCACATCGGTTGTGTTTTTTCAGGATTTGATAGCATATATCAATTGTTTCACCATAGGTGAGATTGATTGTTGGGGTTGAGACCTAGATCTGTACGTGGCTGACCGTTCTGAGAATGGTGACTTGAGGTGTCATATCACCAGTGTGGTGTGTTATAACCGAAATGATCATTTGAGTCATTAATGAGTGCAAGCATATGTGATTTCAGTTGGTTAGAAGGGTAATATCGAGATTTGACTCCGAAATCTGTTGTGGTTTCAGTTAAAAGGGAAATGGATTCATGAAAGGTTGACCTGAGAGATGGGTTCGATATATCGCGTGTTCGGTTACCGTGGGCATGATATGAAGGTGTTGGAATAACACTCTATCTAATGAGAAAGGTTTTTCTGCTAGTATTTAGTTATTATGGCCAATTGTTGTGATTAGAGACCATCGTCTCGAGCGATTGGGTTGTTTGATACATCATGTGATCTCACCCGGAGTGGCGAGTATGGGCTATTACAGTTGGATCATGTGTATCCTGAGTATAGGCATGCGATTAGGATTGGTATGTGATTTCGGAAAGTGAAATGTGGTCTATGGTTCAGATGGGCTGTGAAATTCCAGCTATAGTGTGTATCGGACTTATGTGAGATTGGGTGACATGGGATCGCCCCGCATATATGCTTCGTAAGGTCATTCACCTATTCTGTTGCATCTAGTACAACCCTGGGTCTGCTCGAGGATGAGCGTTTGCTTAAGTTGGGGAGAATGTGATGACTGACCCGTCATCATGCAAGTTATCACCCCGTTTTCCCTGTTATATACTTGTTCATGTTTCATATGCTTGGTGAGTTCGAGTCAATTCGGATTGAGTTTGGTTGGAAATGAGACGAATAGTCTCTTAGAAGAATGAATAGTTGGGAAAAATCAATCGGATGTTGACTTGTGAGTTAGAGAGCTCGGAATCGAATTCTAATGATTCGGTCAGCTTCGGGAGGACATTTGTGGCTTAGGGGAGCGATCGAAATTGAATTTGGAGGTCCGGTGTAGAAATAGGCTTGAATTGGCTAAGGTTGAATTTTGGCGAAATCCGAACGGTAGGTAAGATTTTGATCCGGGAGTCGGAATGGAATTCCAATAGTTGCAGTTGTAAGGCCCCGTAAAATTTTTGTGCATAAAACCTAGTAGTTGTGGTGTCATGGTCCGAATAATGTGTTAGGAATGCGTAGAATTCTTCGCGGCGAGCTTGCGAGCCGCGGTTCGAACCCTTGGTAGTGATTTAAGTTTCAAAATGTAGAGAATTAATTTTTCCGAAAAGTGTCAAATATGCGGTCAAGAATGCGACCGCAAACCTGACATGCGGACCGCATTCTGACCGCAAATCGTTCCAGAGAGTTTCCCAAAAATCTGTCAAATGTGCGGTCAATATGCGATCGCATGTCAAATCTGCGGTGCATTTTGCGACCGCAGATCAAACATGCGGACCGCATTTTGGCCGCATTCCTTAACAGAACCTGCATAACTTTGAGTCCATTTTGCGGTCACTTTGCGGACCGCATGTGGATTCTGCGGTCGCATAGTGACCGCATATTCGACCTCGGCCCAGATTTTTTGTAATATTTTGACCCGATCTCTTCTTTAATATAACACACTTCTTCTTCATTTTATCATATTATCTTACCAAAAATTAGAGAGAGAAGAGAGGGTTTTTAGAGAGAGAAATCTTTCATCTTCAAAGATTGTTCCAACCATTTAATTCCAAGGGATCCTAGGGCAAGGATTCAACTTCCCCAATCTTTTCAAGGTAAAAACCCTAACTATTTTCTTTGATTTTCAGTTTTAATTGGGTAAAGAGAGGTTTGCATATAATAGCTTTTGAAGATAAAATTTTTACACTCATGCATGATTATTGAACTTGATTTCTAGCAAAAAGAAGTGAGTAGAAGTAAGAGTCTTCAAGAACAAGGTTGGAAAGAGTAGGATATCTTGGGTAAGCATAAAGTAGGAGGAAAAATCATCACCAGGTATGTATGGCTAATTTTGATTCTTGTAAAATCGCCCATATGTGTGAAATTGTTTGGAATGTGTTAATTTGAGAGATTTTATGTGATTTTTCGATATCATTGTTGGGTATACAATTGATGATTGAACTACATGTGGTATGGTTTGAAATATGAATTGAAAGATGACAAAGGAATTGAAATTGGTAAAGAAGAACTGAGGAAAATTGTTGTTATGGCATATATGGTTCCTTTTGGAAAGAGATCAAACACTTGAATTGTGGAAATATTGTAACATGGTTGTGATATTGAATTGAGAAGAAATTGAGAACATGAACCAATGTGTAAGTTGCTTATTTGAACTTGTTGAAATTGTGTGTGTAGTACCTTATCTGCTGTTTGAAATTGTTGTGTTTTCAACTGTAAGGCGGGGTCGTGTTGCGCGCCGCAACGTGAGGAAATAAGGTGTGGGTTGGGGTGATAAGGGTGGCCGAGGTAATAAGGGTGGTCGGGGGCAATAAGGATGGAAAGCGATCGAAATCGCTATTGAAAATTGATACAAAAATCAATAATGTGAAATTGTGAAAGGAGACAGCAGGAGAGTTTGCAACCTGGGAGCACTGATTGCTCCTATGTTTGACTACTTGCAATTTATGTTGTTGATTGGTCATTGTTCCATTTGTTGACCTTGAATGTGCTTGTGTTGAGGCTTATCTGAAATGAGTAAAAGGTGGAAAACATGGTTGGTTGGCTTGATTAGTTTTAATGTAATTTAACGGCTTGAGTTTACTTGGGACAAAGTTTGTCCATACATACCAGTACAATTCAAGTGTACTGACGTCCCTTTTGCCGGGGACGCTACATTCGTGTTATGATTGTAGGTGGATCAGTAGCAGGCACTTCAGCTCATCGGCAGTGGTATCCTTCTCCTTCCACTGCCCGTTTTGGTGAGCCCCTTTCTTCCTCGGGGCCTTGTGTGGTTCATGCCACTCGGTTTAGATTTCATTTTGGTTTTGAAAGGTATAGCCGGAGCCTTGTTACCGGCAAGTATTGTATTTCCCTTTTGTATCCTAGAGGCTCTGTAGACATGTAAACTGTGGGATTGTGGCCTATGTATATGTATGGGGCGTTGTAAAAATAAATTATGAACTTGTTAGTAAATCAATCACATGTTTATGTTTGTATACTGTAAAATCAGTTATAATTGGTTAGATCTTTGGTTCATGAGTAATAATCAACACAGGGGTAACGCGTGGGAATGAAAGGCACCCAGGTCCGCTTGACTGGGGCAACCCGGTCAGGCGCCGGTCATGTTCCTCGATTTGGGACGTGACAGCAGTAGCTCCGTCTGGTGATTTTGGATATGCCTGCAAATGTTTAGGTCATTCAGACGTCGTTTGGTCGGGTTTTTGATTGAATGTTGGTTTCGGAAGTTCTAGTTGAAACTTAGGCTTGAATCCGCCTTGATTTTATGATTTCCATATTTAAGGGTGTGTTTTTATGATTGGAACAAGTTTGTATCGTATTTTGGAGTAGGTTGGTGGTTTTCGTTGGGGTCCCGGGGGCCTCGGGATGAATTCGGGGGTCCAAACGGACCATTTTGTACCAAAATGAACTGCTGAAATGCTGTAAAAAAAATTGCAGGTTATTTGTTCTCTGCGATCGCGTACATGGTCACGCGGTTGCGTAGTGTATCGAAGAGGGCTGGAAAGTTTGCTCTTCGCGATCGCGACATGAGGGATGCGGTCACGTAAGGTTAAGGGTTTGTTCATCGCGATCGTGATACTGTTGATGCGATCGCGTAAGGAAAATTCATGAGCAGTGCGATCGCGGTCAATATGATGCGATCGCGTAGAGTAGCCAGGCTGAGCACTGCGATCACGTCTGGGACCACGTGATCACGTAGAAGGAAATTGGTCGCCCAGATTTTTGTTCATCGCGATCGCGGGCCAATGGCTGCGATCGCATAAGGTTAACTTTGTGTTAGAAATATTAAAAACCAGAACAGTGTATTCGTGACCCTTATACCCATAACCTCTATTTTTGAGTTCTTAGAGAGCATATTGACGGGAATTGAAGGGAATTTCACCGAGTAATCATTGGAGGTAAGTTTTATGATTCAAATACGTGTTTTTATCTTAGAATCCTCCTCTATTTTACTGAAATTGAAAGAATTAATGGGGGGATTTTGCCCTGAGCCAAGGTTATGGTAAAACGTTGATTTGAATGGGCAAACGGAGTCCGATTTTGATAAACTTTATATGTATGGACTCGTGTTGAGATAAGGAATCCGAATATGTAACTTTTGTAATTTTTCGTGAGGCGTACCAAAAGTCGGGTTTTGGCAACTTTGTGGTTTTTCATGTAATTTGATTGTGTTCGATTGGGTGTTGTTCCGTTAGCCTATTTTGATATATTTGTATTGATTTTGGCTAGTTTTGACATGCGTGGATGCTGGTTCGAAGAGCTAAGGCATCGTGAAGCTTGAGTTTTCGCCGGATCAAGGTGGGTAATACTTGTAAATGATGTCTTGAGGGTTAGTAAACCGGGACTTGCACATCTTAGTGCTGTATTGAGGTGACTGGCACGCCGGATAACGGACGTGGGGTAGATCACCATTGGGTATTGTGACTTGGTCTGTCCCGCGTAATGAATAATAACACGTAATTGCTTGAAATTGAATTGACATGCTAATAAAAGATATTAATTATCATGAATTGGACTAATTATCATGCTTGGGCTTCGTGCTGATTATTTGAATCCTTCAGGGATTGGTATCACTGTCTTGATAACACTGTACATATTTTTATCTAAATTTAAGGTTTTAAATGGTATTTTGCTACAACATTTTTATAAGGTTATGAAAAACTTGAACAAGGTCTTAATGACATTTCTAGGTGTGAGCTAATATGATACTATTGCCCGAGGGGCTTTCTTGATTATTCGTTAGACTGATTGGGGCCGAGGGCCATATGTGAGAGCATGACGATTTATGTGAGCATATGCATATACATGCATGGATTGGACTGCACGTCGTAGTGGTATATGGATCGAACTACACGCCGCAGCAGGTGTGATATTGATATTGCGCTTGGGCTGTAGGAGACCCTCCGGAGTCTGAACCCCCACAGTGAGTGCGGGCGCCTTTGCATGGATCGAGTTGGATGCCACAGCATCATATGCATTGCATGGTATACATACATTGGTTTCTTTATACTACGTGGCATAACATATAGCACTCATACATTATTGGCATACATGCTTTATTTGCCTTATTGACCAGATCTCCTGGTGGTAATTGTTAATGAGTACTAAGCCCAAGGGGCTGATTTGAGTGCAGACTTTCACTGCTTGAGATTGTACCCAGGTATTGGTATGTTATCGTGAAAGAAAGAAATCTAAAAATGAGATTTCTAAATAATCTACTCACATATGCTGAAAGGGAATAAAATGATAGTGATTTGAAGTTTAAAGATAGTTCTGTATTGTGTAGCATGAGACAGTGCTTTGCGTGGTTTTCTTTTCTTCAGCATTATTTACTTTTATTACCGCTGAGTTAGAAGTACTCACACCCGACTCCCTGCACCTTTTGTGCAGATCCAGGTATATCACAGCATAGCTGATTCTATAGCTGCTCGGGAGTGCAGTTGGACAGTCGAGGTAGCTGCCAGCGTCCGCAGGACCTGACTCTCCAGTTTATCTTTATTTTGTTCTGTTTATCCCACACTTGTGCACAGTTGTATACACTATCACAGTTTATAAATTCTGGTAGAGGCTCATGACTTGTGTCTCCTGTTCTATTGGGAGGTTGTACTGGTTTGAGATGTCTAATCCCGGCGTTTGGGTATTTCTTTGTTATTATTCTATCGTTGTTTATGCTTAATAGGGGGTTAAATGTGAGCTGGTAGCTCCGTGTTTCTGTTGATTGGTCGGGCTGGCCTAGCCGTTTGCTGGGCGCCATCACAACCGGGTTGGGGTCGTGACATCATTAGGTGGCGATTCTTCTAAATCTCAAACCCAATTCCCAAAAGGAAAAGAGTTTTCCGCCCAAATGTCATAAACCCAATTTCGCGAGAAAAAAGAGGGCATCAACCGTAGGGGTAGAGGTGTAGTCCACACAACAGCTAAGACATCACCGACAGATCTACCATCCGCTCCAGTTCAAGATCAGGCTCCAGCAGAGGATGCTCGAGTAGTACCGGCTCAGGCACCAGCTGTGCCTATTATCATTTCGGATCTTCGGAAGACCTTGGCCCAGACCTTGACTGTGTGAACAAGTCTTTCTCAAGCGGTCACAGTTTCTACTACCACAACCATTTCTCAGGTCGGGGGAGGCACTCAGACTCCCACCACCCGCATACCGGATCAGGTTGTTTAAGGGTTGCTGACACCAGAGGCACCATTAGCTTAGTCGGTGGCAGCTGCTCAAGGTTATGTAACTCTAGTTATGCCAGAGGATGAGTAGCGCAGATTAGAGAGTTTTGGTAGACTCTAGCCTCCGACTTTCAGTGGTGCAGAGGGCGAGGATGTCCAGGGTTTCTTGGACAGATGTCATGAGATTATTCGCACTGTGGGTATTTTAGAGACCAATGGGGTTGCATTTGTGACTTTTCAGTTTATGGGAGCTTCCTTCACTTGGTGGGAGGCTTACGAGAGGTGTAGGCTTGTTGGTTCGGCGCCCCATACCTGGCAGCAGTTCTTCGCTCTCTTTTTGGTTAAGTATGTCCCATAGTCCCATAGGGAGGAGCTTCATAGGTAGTTCGAGCAGTTGCGACAGGAGATATGACTGTGATATAGTACGAGATGAGGTTTTCCGAGTTAGCTCATCATGCTATTTGGTTTGTTGCAATGGATAGATACACACGAATAATGGATAACAAATTGCATACTCATGGACTAATAAAAGTGACATGCTAAGGTGCATACATATGGGAAGTATGCTACCATATCTTAGATTAGGCGAATACGCCATATAATAGTACTTATCATGTTTGAACAAAGAATTAACCGACACATGATCTCTAGAATGATTCATGTGGCTCACGAAGGGGTACAAATATATGAAGCATGATAGCAAGAAGCTTAGTATTTAATACAAGGCATAACTTAGCCTAAGAATAACCCTAGTATGGATAAATAAAGTTGGTGCACAAACACATGCTCATCCCCCGCGTGTGCATCAACCTCGGCACAAAGTCATCATCAACAATTCAACTAACTAGTGCCTCGAACCAAGACTTGGGATGATACTTACCTCAAACAAGCAGAATAATATTCCAAAAATGCCTTCTCTAAAAAATCGTCCTCCGAACGGCTCAAATATAGCCCAAAACTACTCAATAACATCAAATAAAGTTATAAGAATCACTTCCCAGCAATAAAGCTTCAATCTTTACACAATTCTTGAAAAGTCAACAAATGTCAACCCGAGCTCACATGATAAATATCTGAGTCAGGGGGTAGATCCCAACCATCCATAACCCCACGAGTCCAAATATGTGATTAGATTTCAAAATCAAGTCCACGAATCCCATCTCACAGTGGTAAAATGTATCGTTTGATATCTTATTAGTATAACTAAATTTGTATTATGGTATCCTTACTCTAACAATTTTAATCTCAAAGGAGTCTCAGATGTGGACTGCAGGTGATAGAAATGGTGAAATAGCACTAGTGATCGTGTCAATTATTGGAAAATGCTCTAATATCATGGCATAGCAAGAAACAAATTTGTATTGCGTTATCAACTACAGACAGAGGCGGACCCAGGATTTAAAGGTAGCGGGTGCACTGTAATAGTACATTAATAATATTTATAGGTAGTAGGGTCACGACGGAAATAATTACTCGATAGCTTTAGGCAGACTAATAACTAGTGGTTGCATATGGGTTTAAAAATTAAGAAATAAATTTTTTGTGTGGAGAGAGATAAATACTAGAAGAAGCTTTTGATGTAGGGATTTAACTAAAAGTAAAAGGGGTGGGTCCATTGAAAAAACTAAATCAAATACAAAATGTTGGCGTTGAAATTACCAAATGAGACCCAATCAAAAATATTAGTATTATTATTGAACCTGAGATTTGAACTTGTATCTCCAAGAAGCCAACTACTCCACAAACCAACTCTTCTACCCAATCTTTGTGATTAAGGGTGCATCACAATATATTTATAGGGGTCCTTCTTGTATTAACTTATATATATAAAATATATATATACAATATTTTTACCGAGACCAACGGGTGCCCGTGCCCCCCACCTCAAAGGGTAGGTCCGCCCCTGTAGTCTACAGAGGTTGAATACCTCGTAGTTGGAAGTTATTGTACTAAAAGTTTATGGATTATGCATTAACCTTAGACACCGAGAGAACTGTGCGCAACTTCACATACAAGCTTTCTATATCTTCTTAGTTCTTAGTCAAATATTGTATTTTTGATTTTACAACTAGTGTCACAAAAAATAGAAAGAAAAAAATAAAACAATTAATAGGTTGTGTCAAAACCTTGACAATCATTCGCATGTATATCGTTGGCGACGAACAAAGGAAAACCACTACCATTGTAACAAATCATTCCTAAAGATATAAGAGAACCCTTGTGACCCAAAGGAATTAGATGTAGCTACCACACTAGTACACAAACCAATATAAAACTATGTGCCTCACTTATTCTGTCTTTTTTAAATTCTCTTCATTGTTATTCTGCTCTAACATAGTTTCTATAGGAAAAAGAATCGATTAATATCATAGTTGGTCAACTGGTTTTTAAATTTGATAGTATTCACCCCTTACCTCTTATGTTTCAAGCTATTTTATCTTGAGAAACAAGTGCAGTGGCAACCGATATGACGACATAACATCTAGCATCAAGGAGGGATATCATATGCCTATGGTGTCAAAACCAGTACTATAGTACTGGAATTGTCGAAGTTGATAGTTCCCCTATAACTAAGATCCTAACTAGAATTATAGCATTTGCTTCAGAATCGTAGAGCTTGATGGAGGGCCTACTTCTCTTTCTTGTTTCAGTGAATTCAAAATAAAACCATAATAATTTCCACATATTGCAATGACCGATAGGTCATTTTTGGTATTAGTCCTCATTTCATCGTTCTGAGACCTATTGTAGCTTTATCTAATGTTTCTTGGTTTGCATGCATATTCCGTTTCGCCTCTTTTCGAAAAGTTTTTATATGAAATTTTGATTTAAATAGAAATTCTAACTAAAAATGAGGCTAGGGTTGACTACAGTCAAAATTCTTGGTAAACGACCCTGGATCAATAATCTGACGATCCCGTTGGGTTAGTATAATGATTTGGACTAGGGAATATGGCCAAAATAGAATTCAGAGGTCCCTAGGTTGATTTCACTTGTTTCGCCAAAAGTTAACAATTTGAATGTTTGAAGATTTACTAGATTTGGCTGTAGCTTGACTTTATGGTTAAAGTATTCAGATTTTGATTTTGAAATATGGTATAGGTATGTTTTGCTATTTGGAACTTGTCAGCAAAATTTGGAACAAATTGGAGTTGGATAGGATTCTGACGCTTGATTGTGATTTTAGAGTTTCTTGAGTCCTTTGAAATTTCATGCTTTTTGATGTCGATTCGTAGTTCTAGATGTTATTTCGGTGTTTTGATATCGCGAGCGAGATTATATGATATTATTACACTTGTGTGCATATATGTCCACCGTGTGCATGTTTCATTTGGAGCTCGGGAGGCTCGGGTTGTTTCTGAGGTGCTACGTATGAATTTTTCATGAAATGATATAGCTAGTGTATTCCTGTTTCTGGTGTTGGTCTCCACATCTCACATTTGCGAGTTCTGGCTCGAAAATGAGAGCCTTGCTTTTGCAATCAAGACATCACATTTGCGAGCAAGCTCTTGGGCTGGGTGATCCCACAATTGCGAGGAATGAGTTCGCATTTGAGAACTATCTAAGGCTGTATTTGTGATGCAATGTTCTGAGGTGTGAGCTTCGCATTTCCGAAGTAATTTACAGCATTTGAGATGGGGTTTGCTCGCTTTGCTCAACACGTTGTCGCAATTGGGACTACTGGACTTCTAAGGCAAGGTTCACACTTGCGACCTTTGTCTCACATTTGTAAGCATTTATGCGCAAATGCGACACTTGCAGCTGGGTGAAAGACGAAAAAATCGGTACTTAGCTCATTTTATATTATTTCTCAACCTTAAACACTCTAGAGGAGATTTTTCAAGATATTTTTCTTTCAAAATTATTAGTAAGCAACTTTAATCCATTCCTTTTTCAATTACCCATTACTTTTGATGTGCTTTCAACATCAAATCTAGGATTTTCTAGGAAGAAACTAGAAATTTGAGTAGAAATTGGGAATTGTACAAAATTGAGATTTAGACCTCAAATTGAGTTCGAATTTAGAAATTAATTACATAACCTGGATAAAGGGTGAACGTGTAATCGGATTTTGGTTCGAATTTCGAATTTTTACCAAGAGGGCCCGCGATTAACTTTTATTGATTTTTTCAAATTCATTAGAGATTGAATCTTTTTCAATCGTGGGTAATTTTTAAAGCCTAATTTGAATTAGTTGAACTATATTTGATTAGGTTTGATTGGGTTGGAGTTTAATTATAAAGGAAATGATGTGGTTGTGTCTTGATTTGGTTCCGCAACGAGGTAAGTGTCATGGTTAACTTTGACTCGAGGGATTAGAACTTGTTGATCTATTTTCTACATGTATTATATGTGAGGACAACGTATATGTGAAGTGACGAGAATATATGCGTTGCCACTGGGTTAAAGCATGTGGGTGCAAATTGCTTCTTTGTGTTGGATTGTTTCATTGACTATGTTTTCAATTCTTAGGTTAGATTATTACTTTTTGATTATTCATCTCGAATTTATTGTATTTCAAAGATGTTGGAAATCTTGAAAGGTGAATTTGTTCTCATGGCATTATAATTCAAGTGAGATTGCTTCCCGCCTTGCATTGTTAATTCACATTTGTATTTTTGCTTAATGAGAAAGAGTGAAAAGTATGAAGGGTGTTGTCGTGCCTTATTCATACATTATCATCTATTTAGAGGTTGTAAGGATTAAAGCATAAAAGGGTGATGCCATGAATTTGATTGCTTATCATCATTATCATATCATGTAAGGTTGAGAATAAAAGCACAAAGGGTAATGTCGTGCCATTTTATTTTTGATATTACATGGTGAGGACGAGAGTAAAAGCACAAATGGTAATGTCGTACCATCTTTATTACATTTCCTCATTTAATTACCGGATTGGTGATTTACTTGGTTACAATGTTGCTCGTTTCGGAATGGTATTATTTGGTGATTCCATACTTGTCGTTCTTATAATATTCCCTTTCGCATGTCCCCTCCTAGTTAATATTTTAACTGTTCTACTTTTTATTTTGTTACTTTATGTATAGATCTGTACAGGATTTTACATAGGTGTCCGGTCATAGCTTCTTTCACTAACTCGTTGAGGTTAGGCTCGATACTTACAGAGTACATTGGATAGGTTGTGCTCATGCTGTACTTTTGCACTTCTTGCGTAGATACTGGCATTGATCCCAACAGCATGTGTACTACTTGGATTCAGCTACATTTGGAGACTTGGTGTAGTTGGACAACATTCGCAGCCCTGAAGTCTCGTTCGTTATCTATTCTATTATTTATCTAATCTCAAAAAGTTGTATTTGCTTCAAACCGTACGTGTAGTATTCTATTTGCTCATGTTTTCGTGACTCCGAATTCTAGGAGATGTTTAGATATCGTCATTAGTGCTCTATTGTTCCGTTTTAAACTTTTTTCGGTTTATTGTTTATTAATGGTTTATTTTTTATTGTTAAAATTGGTTAAAAATCTAGCTAACATTGCCTTGTCTTGGTTAAAAATCTAGCTAACATTGCCTTGCCTAGCAAGTAAAATACTAGGCGGCATCACAGTTCCGAAGAAGGGATTCCGGGTCGTGACACATGTATAATTTAATCTTTCCCGGACAACATCCAATATGATCAAACACCCTTAAAATCAGAAGTTAGCATTCAATGACATGTAAAACACCTCTTTCATAATTAATTAGTACAATCAATTATATAATTGACAAGGGTACTACAACTTTGATTTATTCTAAGAAACTTTCGTGAATCGAAGAAGATATCCTTAATTCTTCTATTCTTTTTCCTTTTTTTTTTTTTGTTGGTATTGATTCTTTAATGTTAGTGTACACGACTTACTTGACGTGCAACATCCTTCCAATTTCTTCAAGACCAAATATTATGAGGTCAAATGACGTGCAACATCCTTCCAATTTCTTCAAGACTAAATAGCATTTTTAGTAGAAATCAATTTCCTTTTTCCTCCTTGATTACTTTCACCTCATGAATTGAGTGAAGCGTGAATTTCTTCGAGCCTTCTGCCTTTTGTTTCAGGGACCATTTCGTAGATGAAGAGCGTAGCAAGTAGGCAAACAAACGCATATAGGAAAAACGTTCCTGTATATAAAGAAAAAAAGAAAACAAAATGACATTATCAATCGCCTTGTATTTAAAAAAAAATATATATATATATTTTCTAATACAGTTAAGAGTTTATCTAATTATCTAATATATGATGAGCTGAAAGCAACACCTAGTCAATTAAGCTCTCTCTACATCTTCATAATTTGCAGGACACTCTTTCTATTTTGACCGTTTCAAAAATTTGATATTGTACCGGCGAATTTAGCCTTAAGGTGGTGATTTCCCGTGAACCTAGCAGTTTTTGTCCAAACTCTATATTTATATCAGAAAAGGACTAAAAAAGTCACTCAACTAACATAAAAGGCATATATATGTCATCCGTTAAAAGGTCACCCTATTTATGCTACTAACGTTATACTTTTTAATATTGATCTTATTTGGTAGTGACAAGGAATTAGGGGTTGGGTTAAAAGATGGATGGATTTTATCGGGTGGGACATGGATAATTATGCATAATAAGGGTTAAAAGAAATGTAGGGCCAAGTAAAGAAGAACCAATAATATAAAGACACGTGGCAAAGGCGGGGTCGAAAAATTAATCCTTACTATTTAAAAATCATAAAATGGAACTGTTAGTCGACAATGGCAAAAATAGGCAAAAAGTATAACGCATGTGGCATAAATAGGCCAAAAGTATAACGTTAGTGGTATAAATAGGGCGACCTTTTAAAGGATGGAATAGATCGGTCATTTATGTTAGTTGAGTGGCACGCCTTTTCCGTATTTATATTAAGAAATTCACTTAATATCTATAGATATTTGAGTGTGAACCATATAAATACTTGAGGTCATTAGAAGAATCCATAAACTTCAATTTCTGGATCCGCGCCTGCTTGTAATGTTATTTTACACAACTTGTACATAGTTTTAGATTTTAAATCAATTTAACTAAGAGAGATTTTCACAAGTCCAATACATCTCACTGTATGGTCATGTTTTTAAGTTTTCAGCTTCAAAGGCCACTATTTTTTTTTTTTTTTTTGCACGAGTATTTATACACCTAGTATAAAATATTATACAATATTAGAGACTTTACTAGTTTATAATATTGTACATAAAAATTGGATTTTATCTCCTATAAATTTCAACTTACGAAAAAAATCATCAAATAGTTTGAAATATTTAACTACAACTTCAAAATGACATTCTCAATGAGCTTCAATCATCAATTTGTCAAAAATTTCAATAAACCAAAAAATTCCATTTATGAATTTTCAAGCTTTTAAACATCAGCTATAGAATTTTAAATTTCACTTTAATGTTAAATTCGTGATGATAAACATGAACAAAATCAGTTTCTAACACATACTCTTCTTAATACTCTATTAGGAGTTTCAAATTTTATACGAAATAGGCCAAATTAGATAAGAAAAAGAATATAGGCTAAAATTGGTTGAGGAAATACTGCACTTCTTCGTAGTTGTTTCTTTAACACTAATAAAATGTAAGTTAAATATAATGTTTTCTCTTTCAGTCTAGCTTTAAATCGATTAAGAATTGTAATATCTTACTCACTATACTACTTAAAATATATATTAAAAAAAACTAATATTTTAGTTCTCCATTTCCAATCTAATGATTTCCCGTTGAAAAAAAAAATAAGAGTGATTTCTTCTTTTTTTATCATTAAAAATAATTGTGTATTAAACTACTTTTTGTATCCGACAAAACACAAAGAACAATATTATTTCCATAAATTCAAATAGCCAGATTTACAATTGGTCGTTCAAAAATAGACCAGTTTTAAAAGTAATCGAAATTTAGCCACTTTTCATGTAAGATAAATTTGAGCGAAAATACTTTTCAAAACCAAGAAAATACGTCAGTATATTATGCTGGAATTCCAACATAAGTATACTTGAACTCCAATATAATATACTGGAGTTCCAGAATAAGTATGTTGGAACTCCAACATAATATGATGGAGTTCCAGCATAAGTACACTAGAACTCCAGCATAATATATTGGAGTTCCAGTAAGTATACCGGTCTAACATAATATATTGGAATTCCAGCAAGTATACCGGTCCAGCATAATATACTGGAATTTGGAGCATCGGTGCTCCAGTCTCCAGTATATTATACTGGAGCCAGCAAAGTATACAAGTCCGGCATAATATGCTGGAATTCATACACATATGCACCGAACTCCAGTATATTATATTGGACTGATCTCTGTTGCTGTAAAATATTGGCTATTTTTCATTTACTTAGTAAACGTTGACTATTTTTGAATGACCAGTTCGAAAACTGGCTATACCGTGCTATTTTTACCAAATATAATGTGTTTTTGGTACCTAAACTCATAATAATTGTAATTACGAAAGACTAGTATATTGAATGGGATTACCATGAGAACTCCACAACATGAGAAAGTTGAAGGTGTAAGAAATAACCCAAGAACCAAACCAATTCATCAATGTCACTAAACCTCCGCCTAATCCCTTTACATGTAATGGAAATACCTGCACATATAATAAAAATGTTGTTAATTAAGACCATATTTCTTTTTCTTTGTATAAAAAGGATAGCTTGCTGATTTTAATTATTACTCCCTCCGATCCACAATAAATGACCAATATGCTTTAAGAAAATACTAAATTCTAAATAAAACTAGTTATTGTGACTTAACTACCCTTAGTTCAATGTTGCCGCATATTTACAGTAGCACTTACTTCTCTTATCAAATGTGAGAAGTAAATGTTTTTTAGGAATACGTACATAAGGGTAATTTTGACAAAATAAATTGAATGTTTTTTTAATTATATAAATAAACTATTATTTTGGATCAAAATAAAAAAGTAAATGCGTCACTTATTGTGGACGGGGAGTATAAGATAAAATAACATAAACATTGATTTCAATTAATGTTACCTCACTCATAATGAGCCAAGGACCTGCCCCCATTCCTATTGAAAAGAAGGCTATGTAGACCTGTACCCGATACAAATTTGAAAAAAAAAAAAAAAAAAAAAAAAACCGAGATGTTCAATATTTTTTTTGTTGGGGGCAATTACTTAAGACTAGAATGAAATTTGTATATCAAAGTAAGTCTTACTAAAACGCCAAGAATTGCAAGATTGGGGACTAGAGTTGGTGCCACAGAATGAGCCTGTGAGAAAATAAAACAACATTATATACTTATAAAAATAAATAAATTGAGAGAGAAAATAAGAACTCACGGCAACTATGACATTAATTAACCTTGAAAAAGAATGAAAATGCAATTAGTAGATTCCCCAACAGCAAGCCAGACGCAGACATCTGAAAACAAAAGAAATACAATTAGTTTTAGAAATGGGAGTTTTGGATTCTTAATTAAATTGAACACAAGGGGGAAGTATGAAGTAAAAATAGCAGGTGCAGCCAGTTTTCGAACTGGTCAATCTAAAACAGCCAGCATTTACCAAGTCAATAAAAAATAGTCACTGTTTTACTGCAATAGAGACCGGTCCAGCATAATATGCTGGAGTTCGATGCACTTGTGCATTAAATCCAGCATATTATGCGAGACCGGTATAATTTACTGGCTCCAGTATAATATACAGTATATTATACTGAACTAATATACTTTGCTGGAACTCCATTATATTATGCTCGAGTTCTAGTGTACTTATGTTGGAACTCCATGAGCAAACTATACTGGAACTCCAGTATAATATATTGGAGTTCAAGTATACTTATGCTACATAATATAATGGAGTATTGTCCGGATTTTGAATAATGTTTTCACTCAATTTATCTTTACATAAAAAGTGGCTAAAATTTCGATTACTTTTGAGATTGAGCTATTTTCTCCCGAGTATGAATTAGGGAGATTTTAATTTTCAACAGCTTTTGTCTGTAAATATTTACCATTAGAAGGGGTCTTCTACCAGTTCTATCTATCAAAAGTGCACCCCCTGCAGTGACTCCCACCTGAAAGAAAAATAAACCTACATTTACATTTTGTACAAAATTATCAAAGAATTTTCATAATTATTTTTAGAAATGAGAAAACAGGAACCTGTAAAACACCAAAAAGTATCGTTCCCAGTCTGGGATTAAAACCTGACATCAAAATCATGTGTAATTATTGGAAGATGGCAACAGTGACACCACAACAAACAACAATAACAACAACAATAATATAGTTGGAACTACAACATACCAGCTGATTTGAAAATTTCAGTAGAATAAAAAACAATTCCGTTAATTCCGACAAACTGCTGGAACGCCATCAACCCAACAGATATCTAAATGTAGAAATAAAGAAGAGCAAAAATAAGTAATTTTAGCTTTAAGAAAACAAAAAATAAGGGGTTGGAATGCTTACAATAACTGCTCGATAATTGGATCTGTCGAACAAGTTTAGAAAGGTGACTTTGGGGAGCGTTTCAAGAATGGTCAAATACTCCTGTAGGATTGAATCTCAACGCATTCATCATTCGTCGTTGATCAATCGTGTTAGTACAATAGCTAGTGTTGTAGTAGAAAAATGGAAAGACGTATACGTACTTGTATAGTGGATCTTTCATATGAAATGTCAGCATGTTTCCCTCTTAGCTTTCTTAGAGCTGCTTCGAATTCTTCTTCTTCTCCATTCATAGCCTGCTCCAACACACTACTTTCTCTTCATTTCTCCTTTTACATGCCAACTAATGATACAGGCATATCTATGGTTTACAATCTTAATTAACTTCATAATAGATACGAATCATGACAACTTTTCACGCGTAAATGACTTGATTAGATAGGTATACAACAATTTCGCTTGTTTCTTCTCTTTTCTTGGCTGATCCATATATAGGTGAGGGAAAGAGGAAGAGAAGACACAGTTTAGTAGAAGTTGAAACATACACTTAGGAGTGGCAAACGGGCAGGGCGGATCGGATATAGTTCGGTTTGAAAACGAGTAATGAAAAAACGGATTATTTATCGACCCGACCCAAATTTAATACGGATAAAAAACGGGTTAACCGGCGGATAATATGGGTTACCCATATTATCCATGACTTCTTGTATATGATCACTTTTGGGAAAATTCTTAGTCTCACTAACTTGAAGAACCCCCAATTTGAGGTCTTACAAATGTTAAAGTTACACTCATTGGTTATCTATTGGTTATCCATTTTCTAAATGGATAATATGGTTCTTATCCATATTTGACTCGTTTTTAAAAAGTTCATTAATCCAACCCATTTTTAGTGGATAATATGGGTGGTTAACAGTTTTCTTTGAATCATTTTGCCACCCCTATATACACTTAAAAGTGATGAAATGTAATGAAATAGCTAGCACCTACCACTATCCTCACGCGAGCTTCAATAGTTAAATAATATTTCACTATTCCCAACAACAACAATTAAAATAACTTTGTCGTGGTCGAAATTAAATAAGTTGTGGTCGGCGATATGAATCTTTATATCTTCAAGTTTAACTCAAATAATCATCATACCAAATAAATTAAAAATTATTACTAATAATAATAATACACGACAAAATAGGAAGAAATTATATGAGATACAAGCTGACAAAGTAGATACCTGCATTTGGAAGGAAAATATTGGAAGCAAAAAGCAGGAATGCATATATTCTATCAATCTCGATAGTAGTTTATTCCGGGAGACATTACTAAAATGGTGAGACATATACTCTACTACCTGAAGGCAAAGGAGAACCGAGTGCTCCAGTTGACAAGTATGTGTAGGAAGAACTTGTGAGTGAAAAAACATCGAGGTTGTGGGGTAGTGTTAAGCATAAGCAAATCAATCCACCTTTTTGAGAGGCCACTGAACTTTGAGGCCACCAAGATGAGCTGCCTCGGACATTCTGACAGATATTAAGAAGAAAGGTTGGGCACGGTTCACTTAAGGTTCGAAAGGCAAGTCAAACTTGACCCTTGTGTGGGAGTTATACTCAAACTGGGTCTTGACAAAGGCAATGACATTGTGTTGGTTCGAGGGAAGAATGTTGACATTTCCGCCACTGCAATAAATATGTACTACCACATTCCCCTGCAATCAGAGTATTTTAGAAGAGCGCATAGGCCAGACTTACCCCATATACTTGAGGTGTTGTGTCAGAGATCGGGAAGGTAAGTGGAATAGAAGTCGGGATTTGGCAAAGACATACATGAACAGAGACGCCAAAGCTTGACTAAATTGGATCTGCAACAAGTATTATGATGAATGTCAGGGCAATCTTGGGGAATCAAATGGCAAGGACCCTTAAGAACATGCAATTGACACTCTATTTTGTATAAACATTGACTGCACTACTAGAGAAATACGAGTTGACTGAGAAGGGTGATGACATGCATGGGGTTACTGAAAAAGCACTCCATGATATATTCGCTATTCAAGACGCGACAGTAGGGAGCATACAGAAGAAGAAACATGGTGAGCACATCACTGATATGGAAAGTGCACTTCAGCAGGAGAAAGTAGATATGAAGGCCCGAGACTGTACATTGCTAGCTTCTCAGAAGATGAGAGATCAGGACAGTGGCGGATCTAGGATATTAGGTTTGTGGGTGCTCAAATTTTTTTATGTAAAGTTACTACACATATATAAGTACACAACGTTTTCTATGGAATTATAGTTACCTCAAGAAGTTATCAGGCTTTGCGAAACGCTGTTTCAATTGGGAATCGAACTCGTGTGGCTTAAAAAAATAAATTCCATAACATCAACTCTAAACCAAAGCACCCATGAGCCTTTTCAGTTAGTGGGTGCTTACTAATCAATATAGTCCCTTTTCCCTGTTTTCTTATATAACCGTGCATAGTTTACAGCGGGGTCAATGGGTGCTTTAGCACCCGGCACGATCTACGTAAATCAGCCCCTGGATCAGGATGCTCGAGGCAGTTTGTAGGTTGTAACAGCTACGGCATATTGGGGTCCTGACCGATTCTTAGGAGTATGTTGTAGAGATGATCGATGTAAGTGTTACTGAAGGCATTGCTACTACTGAGCCAGCCACGGTTGCTACTAAGGCTGACATAGATGCGGTTGGGGAGCCTCATGCTGGGAAGGGTGAGTTAATAGAAGCAGTCAACACGTGTGGCATTGAATTGGCAGACCCAACATCATCGAGGACCGAGGTTTGAGACCGGTCCTCCCCGCAACCAAGTCCACCTGAGGGAGTTACTGATATCCACTCTAATTTTGATCTTTTATTTTTGTATTTTTGTTATATTGTGCAACTAAGAATAATACACATTCTTAAGTGTGGGCTCGGAGTATCAGATTCGGATTTTGTTAGCCTGTACTTATGTCTAGTTGATCTTGTAATACATGTTACTTGCTATTATATGATCACATTTTTAAGTGTGGACTCGTAATTGAATGGGTTGTCGAATTTTGTGAGTTTCGTCGGATTCTGAGGTGCAGGTCCGAGTTTGACTTTTTGGTTGACTTTGGGCTTTTGATTAAAGATTCGACCTTTATCGACTGGGTTTGTTTCCTTAGACATTATTTGATGTATTCGAGTTGCTTATGGCTAGTTTCGAGCCGTTCGTAGATCGGTACACGCGGGATGGCATCTTTAGAACATCGTTTGCCTTGTTCGGCATCAATTTGGCTTGATTGAGGTAAGTGTCTTTCCTAACTTTGTTGAGGGAATTTTTCCAACTAACTGTCAATGTTTGCTACATGCGAGGCTGATGCTTATATGAGGTGACGAGCCTATACGCATGTGTCAGGGTTAATCACGCTTGGGAGTAAATTATACGATTAATTGTGCCTTGTAGATTTATGTGACCTTCTTACTTCATGTCTTACTTGATTTCTGGATTACTAAGAATACGAAATTAAATGTTAGAAACCAAGATTTAGTTTATTATAACTTGATTAAAATTTGATGGAATTTTGAAAAATACTGATGTGTCTAATTCTGTCTTCATCATGCTTAATCACGTATGCATTGCTATGGTCGGTATTCTTGAGATATTAGGTTCTATACTCGAGTAGTAGATCATCCTTGAGATTTATTGAAATACTTGAATAATAAGGGTCTTGAGGGTTTATTGATCTATTGTTGGCTTGAAAGTTGTGATTGGGGTTCATTTGGAATATTCGTTTAACCACTCTTCTTGATGTTATTTATACTTCCTACCTTGCTTGTCATTGATATACATATGCTTGATAAGGAAGAGTGTAAAGCACGAAGGGTGATGCCGTGTCATTACTTTTATATTATCATGTGAGGGAGAGTGTAAAGCACGAATGATGATGTTGTGCCATTTCATATATTTTTTCATGTAAATGAAAGTGAAAAGCATGAAGGGTGATGTCGTGCAATTTCGTTTGAGAGTAAAAGCATGAAGGGTGATGCCATGCCCTTTCATTTGAGAGCAAAAGCACGAAGGGTGGTGCCGTGTTGTTTCATTTGAGAGTAAAAGCATGAAGGGTGATGCCGTGTCATTTCATTTATATTATCCTGATCTCATTCACAATATTATGTGAGGATGAGAGTAAAAATATGAAGGGTGATGCCGTGTCATTTCATTTATATCATATTTTTTATATTATCACGAGTTCATGGCACGAAGAGCAGGCGAGAACAAGGCACATGCATTATGTGGTGATATCTTTTCCTTGTGTATACATTCATGCCTTTCCCTTGAGCTGTTATTGTCACGCTTATGTTTCCTGTGTGACTTGTCGTTGTTGTTCTGTCTTTGTTCTCTATCTCAATTTTTGTTGTGTTGCTCATGCCTTCTACTTGTTTAACTTGCAAACACCATGCCTCCGTCCTGTTGTTATATCTACAACCATGTCTATCTAGTTTGTTGCACTTTAGTATAAGCTTCCTACCATGTTAACCATTCATGCCTCTACTTGTTAGCTTATAAAGATCATATGTTTCCCTCTTATTTATTATATCTACATATATGCCTTCTACCATGCTAGTTATGTGAAGTTATGTTCTTTCCTAATTTATGTCATCATTCCTATGTTTCCTACTTTGTTATTACCATTATCGACATTTCTTTCACCTGGTTGGCATGAAGGGTGTTGTCGTGCCGTTGAATGTGATGTCTTGAGTATATTTCTCACACTATGAAACTTATGGATTTATAATCGTGATTTTTCTAGTCATCGTTCTAAGGAAAGGATTGGTCATGATATTGAGGAGTTTTAATCGTGGTTCTTCTAGAAATCATTTACTGCTTCGCACAATTTTTTCCTTGTACGCTATTCTATTATGTTCTAGTATTGTTCAATTGCTAGTATTTTGTACAGGTTATATCAGCGAGTATCTTTTAACTAAAAGCCTCGTCATTACTTTACCGAGGTTAGTCAAGATACTTGCTGAATAAGTGTGGTCGGTTATACTCATACTATATTTTTGCTCCTTGCATGCAGAATTTGGAGCGGGGCTGCGAGTGATGTCGAGAGCTGACTCCGAAGATGTTTGTGCCTTTCGGATGTGGCTACCACTTGTCCCTAGGTAGTTCTAGAGTTGAATTCTATTTAAGTACATTTCAAATAGAAGTTGAATTTATTTCATATCCATTTTTAGAATAATCTAGTCTTAGTAGCTCATGACTTGTACTACCAGTCCTTGGGATGTTGTTTGGAATCTATATATATCAATTATTGATCATATTTATTTTATTAGAATTGTGTTAAATGTTAATTACGGGTCGTGACAATACGATTTCGGAATGGCAACACGTCTAGTTAAATTAAATTGCAACGCCAAAAATTATTACTCCCTCTGTTCCAGTTTATGTGAACATCTTTTTTGGTCCGTTTTAAAAAAGAATGACTCATTTCTAAATTTGGTAACAATTTAGCTTAAATTTACAATCTACCATAAGTGAGAAGATTTTATAACCACACAAATACTCTGGGTCCATTTTTGACTTGTTTAGGACCACAAATTCCAGAAGTCTTTATTTTTTTTAAACTTTGTGCCCGGTCAAGCAGGTTCACATAAATTAGAATAGAGGGAGTAACATATTCAAAGACCAAAAGTTTCTCCTTCGTATAATAAAAACACATAACAGAAAGCAAGTTTTAATGGTTCAATCTGCTTTATCTTTTCAAATAACTTACGTTAACTTTAGACGGGTCTATGGTTATGCGTGCAAGGTACATACACAGAGACTAGTAATAATAGAAATCTCTAACAAGTTCTTTCTCCAATAAAAAGAAATAACAATGTAGAAGTTTAAATGTAAACAGGCATAGAAAATAATTACCAGCCATCTTGGAGACTCAGGGATGAAGAAGAGACCCAAAAACAGCAGGCCACATGGTACAACTCCTGAAATATTATTAAGAAATTTAAGATTTAAAAAAAAAGATGGTGCAAAGAGAATTGCAGATTATCGACGATGATAACATATTACCTAGTAAAGCTAGAATCCTCCACCCGACGAAGGCGCCGATAACGTAGACGGCGGATAAACCAATTACAATTGAGAGCTACCGATTGAGGAAAAGAAACGAAGAGAAACTTTAATTTATTACTCAGACTTATTTATTAATAGTAGAAAATGTCATAAATACATTTATGTTATAAAACAATAAACGAAGAAAAAGAATAGTGCACAAAAAAGTAAGCACATAATTTTTATTCATATTGATGGATTATAATTGAATAGGTCCATCTATTTATAGAAAAAAAGTGATTTAGTCGCCAAGTAACAAACTCTAAGATATCTAAAATAAAATATAGACATTCAACTTAAATAGAATTCTATGTATACACTCCTACTCGAATGTCTATTCAACAGATAATGTGTCTTATCAAAATCTTAACTAAAATAAACCCAATGCAGAGGCTGTAACTACACAGTGCCCCACAAGTAGGCTGCTTTTTCCGGAACGCAGAGAAGCAAGCTTTCCCAAATACAACAGATGCGGAAGTGGCTAAAGAAGTCGGAGGAAGAAAGTAGTCACGGCACGGGTCGAATTAGAGTACTTCAACTTGAAAAATTCTAGTAAAGGAAAAAGTGTACAAATATCTAATAATACGCCTTTTGGTTGTCTCGTTAAAAACCTTGCAAGGAAAACCTACTGGGACAAAACTTTGTAAGTAAAAAAAAGTTTAACGCGCATTAAGTCCTCTTGATGAGAGCATCAATTCACATCTTTGAACCTATGCATTCCAATCTCATGCACCATCTTCAAAAGATCGTCGATAGAGATTTGATAAATAAATCGGCTATATTTACTTGAATGAATATATTGCACCTTAAAATCATCATTCTTGATAGATATAGTCTTCATATAATGTCGTGGAATCGCTTTTCAATATCTCCATAGAGGTTTTCTCGCTATTATGTTATCATGCTTATAGTTATAGCAAGATACATATATGCACAAATTGCACTGAGGATGTTGTACTTTAAGATCAAGAATTGCATATAATTCAAGCAATTTAAATCATTCAGGGATTATCATATAAGTATAGTCATATAAGCCATATAAATAGACTTTACATGAATATCAAGTTTTCATGTCATGCCGACATATAAAATACATTAAAGTGATTACACACACCTATTGACTTTATACTTTCGAGTGTTTGAATTATATATTCAAAACGACATGTCTTTAATATGAACCAATATATATATATATATATATATATATATATATATATATATATATATATATATATATATATATATATATATATATATATATATATATATATATATATATATATATATATATATATATATATATATATATATATATATATATATATATATATATATATATATATATATATACTCTATTATAGATGTCGTCGATAAACATTGTATATCGGTTCCAACCTCTTTGTTTTCGTATAGACATAACATAGATATCTCTTCATTCATATATTCAGGTACCTGGATTTCTCCTGAGAATTTATGAAGTGTTATGTCATGTGATCTTTTAGATCAGTTGCCTCCTTTATTATGATCATTTGATCATTCGCTCATCTTCTTATCAAGAAGTTTATTTGAAACCGATTTGTCTATACGTTTTAAGCGTACCATAGACTTTGTTCTTCTAGGACTTATTCTAATATGAGCATTTGTAGTGAGAATATAATTACTATCTTTGGATCAGCAAATGCGTCTCACATGCTTTGTAATATATTGCACATGAATTATCTTTTTATGAACTTCAAGTTCATATTATCTTATTCGAGGATCTAGATATAGAAATGATAATTCATTCCACGTAACGTTTTCTCAATTATTTATCCTTTCTCCCCCTCATGTTAGAAACTAACTTGCCTCCTCAACTTTTAAAATTCACCTTTGTGCGTTATGGTGTTAATCGAAATATACATCACACATCAATAATAATAAGATATAATTATTTGATTTCTGACCATGAACCACTTGTGAAGGGAGAAAATAATATACTTTGGTATATAATGTATATCAAACTGATATAGATAACTTTGTTCTCATAAGCAATTGTTTAACTATTAGGTGGAGGAACTCAATAAATGATTTTGCTAAACCAACTATGATATAAACCAACTTATCAAGATGAACTATCTTGAATAAAAAATTTGGAAATTATTCTCTAAATCAAATTATTGAACAAGTTATCTCACAAACACCATATTGCGGGTTAATAATAATAATCACATATGTAACCATCATATATATGCATCTTATGTGGTATACATGGCGGATGAATGGATCTATATTCACCTTTAAAATTTTAAGCATTCATGGGATTCAATCCCAATTTTAGTTGGTAGATCAATTAACGACAACAAGCAACATAAGATAATTCATAAAGAACATTCTAGTTCTTTAGTATTTACCCATGTGAATTCTCTTTTATTTCTGCACATCATACTTAAGTTGATATGGCTAAACTGATAATGCCAACTGGATAAATTATTAATATTGATAAAGTTCAGGTTTACATCACGACATGTGTAATTATCTATAAACTCCAAGTTTATTATGATATGAGTTTTTATATCAATAAACTTCTACTTTATTGTGGAATTCTTTTATTTGTATACTAGAGAATAAAGTGGGTAGCTTTTCACATATGTATTACCCAGCTACAAGTTATAGTAATAGAAGATATTAAATCTTTCCCTTATTTATAGTCTCAATATAATCAATCGCTTTCGCATATACTTTAGAAACTGAATAAGTTTCTTTAAGACTTACTACAATACAATACCTTATTGGTTTTCAATTGTGTTTCTCCAAAATAGTAATAATTGGCTCTTCCTGAGCTATCATTTAATTTTGTACTACCACATATTCATCAACATCCGTATGGTGAATATATGTTTTAAATAGAATGGTATACCATTATGGTTATGGTCAAAAGTATATGCAAGATATGTTTCTTGCATTAATGTTATTCTTTAATAATCACATTACCAAAATATTTTGGCGTGCAATAGGTACGTGACCAATGACCTTTCATGCCATAATAATGATATTATTTTCTTATATCATCTCAAACCTCCTTTTAGAGGTGAGTGTGGTATATTCACTACCACTAGCACGTTCTTATTATTCCAAGAATGAAGATGTATTCATAAATCACATATTGTCACATTCACATCATGAATGGACCATAAACATCTATAAGTGTTTTACAAAATCTCATGTCAAATCGATGATAAATATTACTTTCACAAAGTGAAGGATTATAATAAGAATCCTTATTGTTCTCATTACCACAACGATGACGATTATAATTTCGTCTATTGTCACGTCCACATCCATTGATATATTCATAATAATAATTTTATCTTATTTCAGACTTATCACATACTGCTATCACATTTTCTTAAAAGAATGAGAATGAAGTAAATTTAGTGGGATGAGTTTCCAATTCTTTGCCCATAATCATACATGAATTTGGTCATGACAAGGCATAAAAAGTTTATCACTTTGGGTGTTATAATTTCTTTCAAGCTCCATTAGAGTTACAATCAAAATTTATCGTCTTTGCTTGTATTTAAAATAAAATTATAGAATGTCAAAAAATTTAAAAGAGAAAGTAAAGTAAAATACTCACCTTAAATCTAGAATTTAATCGTGAAGGAAGTTAATGGAATAATTGACAATCATTATACTCAATCCCAAAGCTATTACTCTATTGGTTAGAGTCTCGTGCTAATAACGTGTTATAAAATAATAAATGCAGAAGAAAGAGTATTGCAGAGAAAGGTACAAAAAAAGAATTCTTATTGAAATTGGATGAATTAAAATTAAATAGAACGCTCTATTCACTTTAAATAAAAATTTATTTATAACAATTGCTATGTTTTCTCACAATTTTTTTTCATAATAAACAAAAGCATTGGCGTGATGGTTAAAGTTTGTTACGTTCATCGTGGATTTTGTTCCTATTTTTGGGTGACGGAAACTACTTACCCACAATCGATATTTTCACCAAATGCATTTGGTTGTCAATTGTCATGGCTAAAAACTATGTAAGTAAAAATAATGTTAACAAATAATGTTTAAGTAATAATAGTATGTAAAAGACTTGGGCCCTACATGGCGTAAATCCAGTATAATCGGGCTCTAATGCGGGTAACGACCGGGTGGGAAACAAAAAAAGTATTTATAAAAGACATATATTATATATTCATTAATGTAGTATTTTCGTGTGAGATTGAGTCTTTTATCCTTAAAATGGATAACAATTGAATTTATCCACGTTTTTAAAGATATGTGGATTGATTCAACACAAGTGGTCGTGAATGTTAGATAAGCGAATTAAAGATGAAATAAATAACCAAATCAGTTATGACACTGAATGCAGGCTCGAATCTAAGCTTAACATCGGTTCAGAGCCAAACGTATATGAAGAGCTGTGATTAAAATAAGAACCTTTCAATAACTAGGAAATAGGGAAATTAACTTTTATTGCCTTGATATGCGTGTTATATTGTCCCTGTTGAATAAAGATTACCCATTTTATATAGTAGGAGAGTTTTGCCCATAGTACAATTCTAAGAAAGGTAAAAAATCTTCTTTTTCGCTAATCTTATACCGACACGGGCTAAGATCCGCACCGTGATATCCGGTTGGGTGGGGATATCACGATCTTTCATTAGTCGTGTGCAACCATTTTGTAGTGTTTTTCGAGGTCACGGGGCTCGTAACGAGTTCGGAGGTGTCATCTTATCAGGACCGGTGACGACACTCTGTTAGGGCCTTAGTACGATAAGTTCCCAGCTTCCATTCTGATTCCATATAGTCATGTCTTTACTTCGTTTGCCCCACCGAAAAATTGGGGTGCTCATTAACCTCGATTTTACCCGTATACAGATAGTCTCGTCATTTATCAAATGGTGGGATTTCTGAAATGAAAGAAAATGATAGATGCTCCCCGGTTCCTTCCTTCATATGTTACACTCGAGATGACGAAGAAGATGAAACTTCCCATCAATCGTGTCATTCGGACTTTGGACACGTATCAACCATTGGTTGATCGCCTCCGAATGCGAAACTTCGTGTACTTCCCCTATAAAAGCTTCTACCCTTTATTTTTTTTCCACTTTCCGATCCAACTTCCACCTTTGAATGTTATAGCTATTACCAACTCTTTCAAAGATTCATATCTTGATCTTTGATCTTCAAATCTTCATACTTGTTCTTAGGTTCTTATCGAGATCTTCATTCTACCTTCAAGTCTTCATACTCTTTTCTTCACCCTTCAAACCTTCACAATTTTTATTTAGATTTTCAAACTTTCTCAGATAGTTATGGCTAAAACTGCCAAGTCAGTTCCTTAGTAGGCTGCCTCTTCATCTTTCCACCCGGACCCGGCCACAGATACCGATGCGATCATTCTTGAAGTGGTTGTTCTCGAGACGACTGCTCTCAAGGTGGTTACTCCTGAAGTGGCTGCCCAGAATCGGCCCTAAAGCTCCCCATGAAAAGCTATATTCCTAGGGATTGTTAAATTGCAGACGACTTCAAGGTTGAGAAGGCCTCATCTAAACAAGACCAAGATGAAGGGGCATCGATATATATATATGCTTTGTCACCGAAGATACTCCCCCCCTGTCCTAGAGGGCCATAAATGGGGAGGTAAGCATGCGGTAGTCCTCAAGTATGAGGACGATATCACTACTAATGTGGAGGGGTATTTAAGTGTTTACAATTATCCCTTCGCATTGGGCCCAGTAGACCCAACATTTTTGGATTTTTGCAAAAGATACAAGGTGTGCCTTGGGCAAGTCCACCCCGTCTATTTGGAGGATCGTGATCCTCCTCCATTACTTTGTGAATAACACCGAGTCTTCTCGGTTCACCCTCGACCACCTGCTCCGTCTATACAATTCCCAAATTTTCTAAGGGGGACTAATCAAGCTCACTCGCCGGTCCAACAAGGCTCCCTTTTCGAGCATTGACGAGGATCGAGATCGAGACTGATCCTTTCCAAGTTTCTTCTATTCCCTGAGAAATGGAATGCATCTCGTAAGTGTAATCTTTCCTTAAGTGTCGGGTCTTCTTTGTGCCCTTTGTCATCACCAGTATCCGTGATCGTGCAGTTGTTGCTCGGGTTCACAATGCGGTCCCCTGGCTTAAGGAGATGTCGCATTTTGAGCGCTTGTGGCACAAGCTTTCGAAATGCCACTGGGAGGCCCGTTTTCATGGCAAGGTTCTTCCTAGAACAATTGCTATTATGCTCCAAACTTACATAATGCTAACCCTTTATCTTTAGTTCGCAAGTTTGCCTAAGCCCATCAAACTTAGGCCGCTGAAAAGGGATGAGGACGCAACCCGATCCCTATGTTACAGGGTAGGCCCGGGTTGTTGCGGAGGAAAAGAAGAGAAAAAGGAAATCCTCGGTCTCAGAAGGGCCAGAGGTGAAGATAAAAAAGAGGTCGGCCACTAGGGCTCGCAAGCCCAAGATGAATACTGGGGCTTCAATACCAGATTCCGATTTGCTCTACTGGCTCAGGGATGAGCCTAAAGAAGATGATAACTTTCTTACTTTTTTAAGCTTCCAACCTAATCAAATACCGCCATATAAATTTAAACGAAGGATATATATTTTTTACCGACTTTACTGTATTTAGCCACCTTAGCCATTTATTATACTATATTATAGTCAACTTTTTCTCTTACCCCAAAAGCCTTTCCTTTTTCAGTAAACTTTGTTTCTTTTCTCTATTAAATATATACCCTATTTTTGTGTTTCTGATGTGAATCTCTTAAATCACACACGGCACAAAAATTTTTAAGGGATATTTTAGTAAAATAATTTTAATTAAAAAATTTCATATTTATAATACAATATGATATTATATTTAGATAAGTTATACCTCCTGAAGTTGTCTCTTTTTATAACGAGAATTTAGAATATATTATATGGTAGCATAATTTTTAATTATTTTTCATAAAAATTTATAACATCTATCTGCTAATGTTTAACGAGCTGAGAAACTCTAACTAAAAAGTTGCTATATTTGTTTAAGAAACCCTTTACTTTTTGTACTTTTTTTTTCAATGTTTCATTTCTTTTTTTCTTTTTTTTTCTTTTTTGTATTTTGATGGAACATTAACCTAATAGGTTTGCTTCGCGATGGAACGTGGGAAATTAATTGTTATTTGGATTTTGGATTCCAGAGAAGGTCTTAGCTATCAGAGCCAATGAAACTTCTAAGTCAATGCTTAAATAGGAAAGCCTGGATTTGGAATAACTTGATAAATAAATATAAGAGATTTTTAGGTATCTAGTGTTTTTGAAATTTATATACCTTCACTATTGATGTTTTTACTTAAGAAGCTAATTTACAATTACCAATTATATATAAATTAGCATTAAATAAGTATCTCTTTATATTAAGAATTGAATAGAGAATATCAGTTATTCTCTATCTTTTATCTCCGTCTCTTCTTCTCTATTCTTTCCCCAACCCTATTTGTCTTCCTTCTATTTTCTCTGTTTTTCTCTCTTTTCTGATCTACTTTATCCTCTTGTTTTCTAAGGAATTCATGGGCTACTGGATTTATGTTCTTAATTTCTTGGCGTGGATATTGGCAGGAATTGATTGAAACTTTAGCATGGGCTCATGAACGCACACTTTTGGCCAATTTGATTCGCTGGAGAGATAAACCAGTGGCCCTTTCCATTGTACGAGCAAGATTGGTTGGATTAGCTCACTTTTCTGTAGGTTATATATTCACTTATGCGGCTTTCTTGATTGCCTCTACGTCGGGCAAATTTGGTTAATATTTTTAAGTACCGCGATAATCTCATTTTTTTCGACGGGGAGGGGGTCCACCTTCTTCTATCAGTGAATTTCAATCGTTTTACTGTAGAGTTTTTACTTAGCAATTTTATTTCATGCTGCACAATTGGTGTTCGAATAAAAATTATCAATAATAATTTTTGCAATGTTTGACTATCTAATATTGTCAATCATTAAAAGGTTTCGAAGCTTTGAATTCGTCAAATTTTAAAAAAAGTATTATTTGTTTTGATTGTATGTTTTTGCAAACGATTGAAAATATTCCTTGTAGTTTATATCTCATTTTTAAGGATTTTTGGTGAAGATGAGAGTTGATTTTTATTAGATTTGAGATTGAAAACTGAAGAAGAAAGCTTCTTCCATGTGCATTAGCTCACCCGTCGTAGACGATTCAGCTACGGCCGGTGCAATGAAATGATTGAGAACTGCAACGGGATCGAAATGCATTTTGTTCTTTGTATAAAAGAGTGCCTTCACGGAAAAATAATTGGAACGAGATCTCTCATACAAAAAGACCTGAACTAACTACTCGCTCAATGCGCAGGGTCAGCTAGTTAAGAAAAGCTTAAGTTTTGAAATGTTAATTAATTTACATAGCATACAATATACATACAAAATTATATTAAAGGTGTACTATAGTTTAAGTAAATTGTATTTAAATTTTATTATGTTGTAATTATATTTTTTTTATTTAATGTTGCACGAAAGCTGGAAATGAGTTGTATACTATATGATGGTTGTATGACATTAGAATTTAAGTTAGAAATACTATCTTTTTACATAAATTTTTTGATATATATCAAAATTGTATTAAAAGAGGATGTTTTGATTTGAATTTTCAGAAAGGAAGAACACACCACATACAATATACAAATCATATACAAAATACATACATAAGACATATTGTATAAAATTTGTATCAAAATTGTATTTAAGTTGTATGATATTAGTCGTATTAAAACTGGGTAAGAATAATGTATGAAAATTATAGACAAGTTTTAATAAATTGTATACTATATAATTGGTTTTATAAAATTTTGTTTTAGTTTGTATGTTGTTGTAGTTATATTAAATTTGTACTAAAGTTATTTTTAATTTGTATGTTGTTGTATGTACCATACATTATTCTTTTCTTACTCGATTTATTAAAGAAAAAACAGAAATTGAATTTCAAATAGGCTAATGTGCACTGATTCAAGTTTGTTTGAACTGAAAACTTAATGTTAACGGGAACTGAATTATTTGTATGGAAATTTTTTGAGTTTCACATTAAATGCATCATCACTATGTTAATATAGAGGTGATTTCAAAATAAATATTTTATCGATATAGGATACTCATATTGATAAAATAATTTGAACTGTTTATTGTAAATTGTAAAAACGGGAATTTTACCCCCTTTATCTAATGCTGGATCGACGACCTATCTATATATACTTAAAAGCCAAAGACAATGGCTTCTCCTTAAGCCAAGTGGCAGCCTTGAAAAAAGCCACTTGACATAATTAGTTATTTAGTTAATAGTTAGTTATTTTTTTGAATTTAAATATCTATAAAATATGAAAATAAGAAAAAACAATTATCAATTCAAATTATATATATATATATATATATATATATATATATATATATATATATATATATATATATATATATATATATATATATATATATATATATATATATATATATATATATATATATATATATATATATATATATATATATATATATATATATATATATAGAGAATAGGAATAGCAAAAAAGTCCAAAAAAGTTCAACAAGTGTCAAAATTTAGGAACAAACCTCCAAAATATTTAGATATTCAAAAATAATTTAAAAGTAAATAAAAAATTAAAAAATCTTTAATCTTTCAATTCAATTTATTACAACACAGACAATTTTTTAAAAGCCAAAGACAATGGCTTCTCCTTAAGCCAAGTGGCAGCCTTGAAAAAAGCCACTTGGCATAATTAGTTATTTAGTTAATAGTTAGTTATTTTTTTGAATTTAAATATCTATAAAATATGAAAATAAGAAAAAAAATTATCAATTCAAATTGGGGAGTAGTTATTCCTAATATATATATATATATATATATATATATATATATATATATATATATATATATATATATATATATATATATATATATATATATATATAATATATATAGAGAATAGGAATAGCAAAAAAGTCCAAAAAAGTTCAACAAGTGTCAAAATTTAGGAACAAACCTCCAAAATATTTAGATATTCAAAAATAATTTAAAAGTAAATAAAAAATTAAAAAATCTTTAATCTTTCAATTCAATTTATTACAACACAGACAATTTTTTAAATGCTTTGTTAAATCTAAAAATTCGAAAAACATAACTACTCCAACTAAATTATTAAGTGCCGATATAATCAAATAAATAAAAAGAGTGCTCTAGAATTAGCGTCACTTTACAAATTGAACCTTCCCTTTTCTCTTGAAAATTAAAAATTCAGAGTATTTATTAGATGCATTGATTTTAGAAAATGTATACCAAGACAAACCGTTATTCTTTTCTATTAAAAGAGAGAAAATATTGTTGTACTAATTTGATAGTGTTGAGAAAAAGTTATTTGGCACTTTTAGAATAAAATCAAAACTATTTTTGATTAATTTAAATTATATATCTATATTTATATAAAGATTCACTCATCAAGAATATAAGAAAAATATTATACAAAAGAAAGCAACAAACATAAATATTAAACAAAGTAACATGCTAATATTTTTTATTAACAATGTAATAATACTAAATATTGGATAATATATTAAAAAATTACATAACAAAAAAGTTATTCGATGACTATATTAGTTCCTTTAATTTAATAGAGATTTTATCAATTAAAATTCAGATTATATTATTGAGAATAGCAAAATAAAATTTAAAATAAAATAATATTTCACGAGTAATAAAATATATCTTTTATTATATTACAAAAAGAAAGTAGTAATAAAAAATATTATACAAATTTATATGCTAATAAATTTTTATTAACAATATAATAATACTAAATATTATATATAATAAAGAATAATATAGAACAAAAAATATTTTTTATTAGTCCCTTTAATTTAATAGATATTTTAGTCATTAAAATGCAAATAATATTGCTGAGAAAAAAGAATAAAATTTTAAATAAAAATATGTTTCTTGATTAATAAAATATATATCTTCTATTATATTACAAAAAGATAGTAGCAGATAAAAACATTAAACAATGTAATATACTAATAAAAATATCTATAAACAATATAATAATACTAAATATTGGTAATATAATATCTTCACAAGGTAGAGGTAAGGTTTGCGTACATACTACCCTCCCCGAATCCCATGGTGTGGGATAATACTACGTATATTGTTGTTGTTGTTGTTGTTGTTGTATATAAGTACATTTAATTTAATAGAGATATTAGATATCGTATTGACAAATATGATGACAATTAAAATTTATAAAACAATACAATCTAATATGTTCAAATAACCCGATTATAATTTCTGTTAATTTATATTTTTTAATATCGACCGCGCAACGCGCGGGTATGACTACTAGTTATAAGTAAGAAGAGCTTTTTGGATTTGAAAAAAAAAAAACAACTTTGCTGATAATTACATGTCGAGTTTATATTGTTGGTGGTGGTGGTGCTACATCGATTAAGGGGAAGGCGTTGAGGATTTTACTAAAATCCAATAGGCAGCACTCAAAAGATTACAAAATTTTATCACATGTGATATTCACGAAGTAAGAATATTAAAAATAATGGTTATTGTCTTATTGTAGAGAGAATGGAGGTTTAAAATTTAATTTAATACCGAGTTTGACACTCAATTAGGGGAGTTTTGGGTAGAGCGAAGTGGTAGAGAATAGGAAAAAAAGGAGATCGAGAAAAAAAGAAAAATATTGTAATTGAATTCTCTAATTTAAGACAATAATAATAAATTATATATAAATTATAAAAAAAATAACAGCGGATAATACAAATTTAGGACTACCTTGGTAAATAATGTAGGAACGAAAAAATTCCCAAAATATAAATCCACTGTTCACTTCTATCCATTCTTATCTATAGAGGCCATGAACTTTTTGGGTCAATACTTTAGTAAGAAGGAGTGGACTTAGAATGTATTTAATGAGTTTATATATTATATTAAAAGCATGAAACTCCTTAGGGAAGTATTATTCGTCATTTTTACCTTTTAAAATAGAGTTTACATTAGATAAAATAATCAATTAAGTATTTCTTGTTATTTAGGACATGAAAATTCATTTATTAATTGGTTATCAGTTCTTTCCTTATTTAAACTAGATATCTAAAATTTAGGACTTTAAAATTGATTAAAATTTACCTTAACTAAATGCTTAAAAGTCAATTACTTGGTACGTTACTACAGAAATTGTAGACGTTCATAGTTTTCACAATTATGTGACATCCTAATAACACTCTAATTGTATTCACGATGAACAAAATTATTTTTACTATCAAATAACTTTTTTTAGAACTATTTTACTTCATTTAGTATTTACAACAGCTTAATTCTAATTATGTGGTAAATAATGAGATACTAAAATTAAGATTACTTAATATATAGAAAAATAACATTGGACAAAATCATCGTTTGATTGTAACTTTTTAATATTCAGGATGTTGAAATTAATTAAAATTTTGATTATTAAATCTTTTTTATTTAAACTAAATAGAAATCCTAATATGTAGGAATATAATCAAAATAAGATAAATTATATAAGTTTGAGTAAGTTATTTTTAACAAGAATTTATCATTTTAAAAAATTCATATTCATTGACATAAAAACTTGCATAACATGCGTACTCTAAAATTAGTAACTATAAATCCAACTGCTCAGTTCTATCTTTTCAATCTTTCCTTGATAGTTAAAAAGAAAATTTACAATAAATAAAAGAAACAGAATCAGAAAAAATTCTTTATACCTGATTAGTAGAGGATAGTGCCCCTCGCAATTTATTTGGCGATATCTCTCCAACGAACATTGGAACCTAAACGAAAATTCACGTGCAATAAATTAAAGGAGGTAATTCAAATTCAGAAATAGTACAAATTGATATTTTCTTTGTAATGTGTGGGCAATGCCTATTTCTTTGTTAATTATGTGTGACTTGGAATATTTAAAAAGTAAACATACAATGATGAATTTAAAGCGTACCACGTACGAAATAATGCCAATGCTATAACCTGACAAAAATCTCCCCAAATATAGCATCATCGCTTCCTACAATTATGAAATTAGCGTTGCTTACAGTTAGACCTCAATTCTTCTCTTTATTTCATAAAAATAATAAAACTAACATTTAAAAATGGATTTACATTAAATTTACAAAATCAAGAAAAAGTACAAATTACTACTATGTAGGCATTCTAAAATACACAAATAATAAGATCGTAATTCAACAAAATCTTAATTAAAGAACAACATATTTATATAAATTATAATTAAATATTTAAAAGAAAATCTAAAAGTAAAATATTTTAAGCATAATAAAGAACGAAGAAATTAGAATAAAGTGCCAACATGATATTTTTATGTCGTACAAAATGAATAGTTCAAGACATAAAGATAAATTATTCACCTATTGAGGTGTTAGCTTTATAGGAATTTACCATTCCACCACGACACGTTAAAAGACATAAGTAGTATATCGTAGAGAGGATACAAACCTTAGCAAGGTAGATTGCTAACCATCCAGCAGAGCATATTACAGATGATAGCCTCATGGCCTGATCAACATTCAAAGCAAAAAACAACAATTTAGGCAGGATAGTGATAATGCCCACATTACTTTTATCTCGTTAGAACAAAGTATAAAAATTAATTATTATAAAAATAGCACGGTATAATTAGTTTTCGGACTGATCATTAAAAAATAGGCAGTATTTACGAAGTCAATGAAAAATAGCCACTATTTTGCTGCAACAGAGACCGATCCAACATAATATACTGGGGTTCGGTGCACCTGTATATGAATTCCAGCATATTATGCTGGACCAGTATACTTTGCTGACTCCAGTATAATATACTGGAGACTGGAGCACCGGTGCTCCAAACTCCAGTATATTGTACTAGAAATTACACTTGATGGAACTCTAGTATATTATGCTGCAGTTCTAGTGTACTTATGTTGGAACTCCATCATATTATGCTAGAGTACCAGTATACTTATCCTGGAACTCCAGTTTAATATGCTGGAGTTCAAGCATACTTATGCTGGAACTCCAGTATAAAACTGGAATATTTTCCGGGTTTTGAACAATATTTTTGCTCAGAATTATCTTTACATGAAAAGTGGTTAAATTTCGATTACTTTTGAAACTAGACTGTTTTTAAACGACCCATTATAAATCTGGCTATTTTTAAATTTCTTCCTTAATTATTTTAATAATAATAATATAGAATCTAATAGAACACCTCTAATACGTGTTGAGTTCTTTACTGGTGAAACTTTCCTCTAATACAGTAGATCCAGATGGTTTCCACTTGTACAACAAAAATTTGACAAATTAAATAACAACCTAACTCAAGTATAATGAGTTAATTCCTTTGTGGCGTTTAATTGGACATCTCAATTTACGTTGTGGCGTTTTACGTAGTGGCGTTTAATTGGACATGAAATTTAAGGATGAAAAAACTTTTAAAGCTTGTGGTCTAAAATAATTAAGTTATAGATATTTGTGTGATTATCAATCATTTCATTAATGATAAATAATAAGTTTATAGTAATTACTTGTAAATATTAGAGAGGAACAATATATTTAGGTTAAAGCAAAGCTAAACCATGAACAATTAATTAACATTGTAGGTAATTAATGATCTAACACCCTAAATAGAGGGAAGTTCAACAAGGAGTATATTATTATTGTTGCAATACAAATTCTTACTCCTTTTCGGCCTAGAAGATCTGCAATTCGTCCCGCAGTGATTGCACCAAGCATTGCACCAATTGTTAATATTGACCCAAATACTGAATACTGCATTAATGACAAAACTTTTGATGAAGAATTAAACGATAACATATAATTATATGGAAATTCACCACTTCTTTTAATTTACTGGACTAATCTCCAAGAAACTATAGACAGAAAGCGCGTTTGGATGAGCTTGTTTTAAGTTACTTTTAAGCCAAGATAGTTTTTGAGTCATAAATTAGGAATTCTAACTTTTGACTTTTGGCTTTTTTTTTTGTTATTTTAACTTAAAAATAAGTGCTTAAACGTACTTTTTAACTTTATCCAAACACTACAAAATGAATTAAAAACTATTTTGACTTAAAATCACTTAAAACAAGCCAATCCAAACGGGCTCAGAAACACACTGCCATATAGCAATGACAAAAAGAAATTCGGTCTAGAAGATGTAAAACAAAAAATATGAAATTGTTGGGTTGCAAGACGAACTTCTACAACTATGGAACTTATCTTGGATATTTTTTGTATTGAGTGTGAATGAGAAAAGGAGGAAGCCAACACCTCTTTGTCGCACCCGTTCATTATCTATAAATTTAGGGACTTAAACCTTATTGTTACATACAGAAGAATCTAAAAAGCTTCTCCTTCCTTCTCTATACGTTGTCGCATTGTTTTTTCAAAACAAATATACAAGTGTCAAGTGTGTTTTGTTCTATTAATTTGTGGAGCTCATTGAAATTTTGTAATTTCGATTACTAGTATTACGAAATAGTTTTTTCGTTCTATCGTGGGAGGAAGTAATCTATAACCCTGAGCAACAGTGAGGGAATTAAATTTCTTAAGGATACACAAGCAACTTGTTGGCTCGAAAATTATTTTATATTTGAAATTTTTACAATCTATAAAAAATTTTAGTACCCTATTTATCAATAATAAATACCATTTTAAAATATTTCATCCTATAAATACCTTTTATCCTTTATAGCAAAAAAATCTAAATATAGTTACATCTTAAAATTAACGCACCATATATGCTAACTATTATTTTTCTCTCTCCCTTTTGTATTTTCTCTCACATAATTACCGTGTATTTGCAAACCCCAATACAATCTCTCTCGGTTTGCATACAACCAGACTCTCTTCCCCCACAAACCCTACTTTCTCCCCCAAATTCTCAATTTTCGACTGGATTTACAGCAGCTTTCTGCTATGTTTTGGTCGGATTTGGTGTGATTCCAGGCGCACCGTGTGTGTGTTAATTGCTGTGAGGTCTGCTACTCTTCAGGTCTAAGAGGTCCTGTTCGTTTTCGTTCAAGAAAGGTGACGAAGCTTGGCTTCTTCCGTGGAAACGCAACCCTGAAAGTGAGATGCAGAAGCGACGGCCTGGTGGTTATAGGGTGATCGACAGGGGTTTGTTCTCTTATGGTTGAAGGTTCTCAAGGTCAAATGGCTATTGACGCCTTGGAGAAGAAGACTGACGGAGGGGCAGGGGAGAGTCGTTTTTGCTTGCCATAGTGTTGTTTCTCTCTCGAGATCGCCCAAATCGTCTATTTGTATTCAGTTGTATTCGAATGTATTCTTCAGCTGTATTCACTTGTATTCAGGTTTAATCAGTTCTATTTAGCTATTATGTTCAGCAGTAGTTAGTTGTATTCAAGTATTTTATACAACTGTATTCAGTTATATTCAGCTATTTTATTCAGCAGAAGTTAGTTGTATTTTGTTGTATTCAAGAGTTTATTCAGCTGTATTCAGTTGTATTTTTGTTGTATTCAAGTTTTTTATTCAGATGAGTTAAGGTGTATTTTGTTGTATTCAACTGTATTATTCATATGTATTTATCTTTATTCAGCTATAATCTTTATTATGTATCTTTCAAATACAGATTAATGAGGGATCGTTTTAGTTTGTTGAGTTAAATTAGGAGAATATCATGTGATTTTATTCCTTCTGTTTTTAGCGCAGACATGTTACTGTATTTAATGTTAATGTCGCTTGACTACAACTAAATACATGTCAAACTTAGCTGGAATTCCAGATTTTACGCCTATATTTTTGGTTGTATTAATGAATATAACAGCTTAAATACATGAAATACATTGTATAAAAACATAAAAGATATCTATAACACGTAATATAGCAAAGATTATCTATAAATGGCTAATTAGACCAAAACGATGGTGCTTTATGAAAAATTCCCTTTATATTTTACTTTATTGAACTAACATTTCTTTATTTCTCTAATTTTCTGGTTTTCAAACACAAATTTCTACCAATCTTAAGGAATTTAAAGAGAATATTTGATTTTACCATTGATAGAAATTCAGAAAGTTGGTGGTGGTAAAAGTTGTAAAGAAGTTCGGTTTCACGAATTTGGATTCCGATGGAAGATTTGACAATTGATGTCATTTTAGGAAATGTCACTACAAGCAAATATTACTAGACGCTGCTTGTTGATATTAATTTCAAGGAATTTACCGTTCTGTGCACATTGAATTCGTGGTTGGAAATTTGTTTGGACGATGCAATACCACTAAAAAGGAAAAACAAATGCTCTTATATCTTTTGAAATATCTCATCACTGGTTTAGACCAATTATTGGTTTGGGTGTTGGCTGGGATTAATTAGGGACATATGTTCCGAAGAAGGCAAAAATTGGGAGGATTGGAGAATTACCTATTAACTTGTTGGTAGTCTCAATAGTTGAATATTGTGATACAGATTATGTTGGTAACTATGATATTCGAACATCAATCACATGATATGTCTTATTTTTGTATACGGTCAAAATCAGGCTTGTCGGATTTATGCGACTAATTGAGGTCGGGATTAGTTCGTAGATCAACGGCCGATGAAGATCGAGGCCGGCTGTGACCGAGATCAGAGCAAGAAATAGATCAAACAAGATCGAAGAAGGTATGCTATGTCCAATAACAGAAGCCGAGATATTGGTAATTAGGCGAGAATCGTGGTGGAAATCTTGGCATGTATCGAGTTAGAATCAGATATTTAGCCTATCATGTGGTTTACTTCTATAATTCGAATTGTACCATAAACATGATTCCTCTACAATATAAAGAGGGTCCTAACCATTTGTAATTATCTTACATTCACGCTTATTAAAGTAGCATATCACACTTTTATCTCTTACAAGCTCTGTTGTCTAGTTCATACTTTCAATAGCTTGTCTAGTTGGTTCGAGGGAAATTAGCTCAAGGGTCATAATTATTCGTCACATTGATTTTTTTGTTTTACTTTTGATTCCTAGCATTAATTCTTATATTTATCACTTTGTGCCAAGTGAAATCACATATTAAAACCACTTATATGCTTAAATATTATCGGATTTTTAGGAAAAACACTTTGGCGCCCACCGTGGGGTTAACGATAATAGTGGTTGCCTGGTATAATTTTTGTAACACACATTATTTTACGCTTGTTCTTTGAAGAGTCTTTGATTTCAGGATCAACATGCCAAACTCCCAAGTAGAATCCCCCCACACAGACAATGGCCTTAGTCTTTATCGCGAGAACGAAAATATAGCCACCCCAGGAAATGGAGTACCTCCAGTTAAACCCGATGGAGCTCCGCCCGTGGATCTAATCGACGTCAGCTCCCATATTGCCATTAATGGGAATTTGGGCATCGACCCTGAGAATAGTGTTCGCAGAGATGCTCTAACAGCCGATCAAAACACACTAAGAAGTGAAGAAGACGAAATTAGCCTTCGAATAATATTTGAGATGTTTCAGACTCGGCAAGCTGCAATAACTCAACTGCAAAATCAGAATCGTGCACCAAGCATAATCGAGCACGAGCCATTACAAGAAGTTGTTCATAGAGCCGAATCGGTGCCAAAGAGATCGAATGAAGAAGAATCGGAGGCTAATCCCGTTATCGTAAAAATGCTTGAAGAACTGACAAAGAAAATCGAGACAATGGAAAAAAAGATCGAGGAAAATGATAAGAAGGTGGAAACTTATAACTTTAGGGTCGACCAGATCTCGGGGGCGCCACCAGTATTGAAAGAACTTGATTCCAAAAAAATTGTCCAAAAACCTTCCCCCGGAGTGCGGCTCCGAAGCCAATCCCAAAGAAGTTCTCTATGCTTGAGATTCCGAAGTATAATGGGATGACAGATCCAAACGAACATGTCACCTCATATATGTGCGCCATTAAGGGAAATGACTTGGAAGATGACGAGATCTAATCCGTGTTGCTGAAGAAATTCGGAGAAACTCTCAAAGGCTGCGATGATATGGTACCATAATTTACCACCTAATTCTATTGATTCATTTGCTATGCTTGCAGATTCTTTTAAGAAGGTGAACACTGGAGCATTTAAGGTTGCAACTAGAATGTCGGACCTATTCAAAGTAAGGCAAAAGGACAACGAGATGTTCATGGAATTTGTATCTCGATTTCAAATGCTCGGGGAATTCATATCTCGATTTCAAATGGAACGAATAGATTTGCAACCGGTCACTGACAATTAGGCTATTCAAGCCTTCACACAAGGCCTCAACGAACAGAGTTCCACAACTTCAGAACATTTAAAGCAGAATTTGATCGAATATCCATCCATCACTTGGTCCAATATGCATAATCGATATTAATGGAAGATTAGGGTCGAAGACGATCAATTGGGGGCTCCAATTGGTTCGATTTATCCCAACAGGCACGTGGATACAGTTAAAAGGGATGACGATCGAGAACCAGGATCGAGTAGAGACCGATATCAGCCATACGAGAGAGATTGAAGAAATAGCGGGTCTGGACACAACCCCATTTGGTATGATAGAAGGAATGATCAAGGACAAAGCTCCCGAGGGCTCGTGAGCAAGAGTGGTTCCGATAGGGATGCTGGGTTTAAAGAAGCACCTCGACTATGAGAATATAACTTCAGCGTAGATTCCTCTGCCATCGTATTGGACATTGGCCGTATCAAATATACCAGGTGACCTCAACCTCAACAGACCAATCCGGTCCAGAAAAACCCAAACCAAATATGCAAGTATCATGGCACCCATGGCCAGAAGATTGCAGACAAGTAAGGGAGGAAGTAGCACAGTTGTTCAACGAGAGGCACCTTCGAGAATTCTTAAGTGATTGGTCCAAAAACCACTTCAAAAAATGGAACGAGCAAGAAGAGACACAACATGCAATTCACATGATCATTGGAAGGGTCGATATTCCTCAAGGACCGGTATTCAAATGCACCAAGGTGACAATCACAAGGGAAAAATGGACTCGGGGCTACTTAATGAAGGAGACCTTTCTTTCAACGATGAGGATGTAGAAGGGATCAAACAACCTCACAACGATGCACTGTTAATATCTATCCTTATGAATAAAATTCAATCTAAACGTGTGTTGATTGATCCAGGTATCTTGGCCAATATTATTCAATCAAGGGTCGTAGAGTAACTCGGCATACTAGATCAAATTGTGCTCGCAACTCGAGTGCTTAATGACTTCAACATGGAAGGTGAAACTACCAAAGGGGAAATTATCTTGCCGGCGAACGTTGCCGAAACCATACAAGAACCTAAGTTCCATGTAATCGAGGGTGACATTAGGTACAATTCCCTGCTCGGGAGGCCTTGGATCCATAACATGAGGGCAGTACCCTCGACCCTTTACTAGTTCTAAAGTTCCCGACATCTAAGGGAATCATAATACTATATAGAGAGCTGCTTGCCACCAAGGAGATGTTCGCAATCGATGATGTGATACCAGTGTCAACACTTTCGCCAGCAAGGGATCAAATTCAAAGGGAAAGCATGAAGTCAAATAGCAATCACAATCACCAGCTTCAGCCCGATCGGAGGAGCAAGAAACTTCCAAGGATGATGATTATATGATACCTCGAACCTTCATAATCCCTGATGATTTTGATGCAACAAAGTCGACGGTCACAAAGCTGGAGCAAGTCATACTAATCGAGCATCTGCCCAATCAAAATGTATACCTAGGCACAAGGTTAACTCTCTAGCTCATGACAATACTTATTCAATTCTTTTTAAATAACATAAATTATTTTTCTTGGTCCCATCTCAATATGACTGGGATCCCACCAGAGATCACTACCCGTAGATTAAGCTTGGACCAAAATTTTCGTCCAATAAAGCAAAAGAGAAGGCCCCAAACTGAGGTTAAGCATAAATTCATCGAGTACGAGGTAACCAAATTTCTCAAAATAGGGTCCATTCGAGAAGTAAAATACCCCAATGGTTAGAAAACATAGGGTAGTCCCTATGAAGGGAAATAAACTTAGAATGGGCATAAGTATAAGGTCTTGGACAAGGCCTGCCCTAAGGATTCTTTTCCTTTGCCGAACATCGATTGCATGGTCAATGCCACGGCTAGCCACGAGATCCTCAGTTTTCTTGATGCCTACTCTGGTTACAATCAAATACATATGAACCATGGAAGATCAGGGAAAAACTTTATTCATCACTAAATACGACACCTATTGTTATAACGTAATGTCGTTCAGACTAAAAAATGCTGGTGCAACTTATCAACGCCTAGTAAATCGAATGTTTGAAAAACAAATAGGAAAATATATGGAAGTTTATATTGATGACATGATAATTAAGTCCCTGCGAGCAGAGGACTATTTGAAACACATGCAGTAGAATTTTGATATACTAAGGGGGTAACTCAACCCAAAAAAATGTGCATTCGGGGTCGGATTAGGCAAGTTTCTCGGCTTCATGGTGTCCAATCAGTAGATCGAGATCATCTTTGATAAAATCAACACTATCGAGGATATCAAAGTTGTCGATAATGTGAAGGCTGTGCAGAGGATGACCGGGCGCATAGCTGCCCTAGGGCGAATCATCTTGAGGTCCTCAAATAGAAGTCACCGGTTCTTCTCACTGCTTAAGAAGAAGATCAATTTTGCATGGACACCAGGCTGCCAATAAGCCTTAGAAGAACTAAAATGATACATATCAAGTCCTCGATGCTTCACACCCAAAAGCGGACAAGCAACTCTACTTAAACTTGGTGGTATCGAAAATAACGGTAGGTGGTGTCCTAGTTCGAGAAGATCAAGGTACGAAATTACCTATTTACTATGTTAGTCGGACCTTAGGTGAGGCCGAGACTCGATACCCATACTTAGAAAAATTAGCGCTTTCTTTAATAAGCATCTCTAGGAAATTAAAACCAATTTTCGATGTCACCCAATATGTGTTATAACTACCTATCCCCTCCGTAATATTTTGCATAAACCCAAACTTCCGGAGCGATTGGACAAATAGGCCATGGAACTCAGAAGGTACGATATTGAATATGAAACTCCGAACAACCATCAAGTCCCAAATCTTGGCGGTCTTCGTGGCTGACCTTACGCTAGCCCTAGTACTCGAGGTCGAGAAGGAACTATTATTAAAATCAGGCTGATCGGGGGTGTGGACCTCTTCACGGATGGTGCTTCGAATGTCAAAGGGTACAAACTGGGCATTTATTTGAAGCCACTCACGTGTAACATAATTAGACAGTCTTCAAGACTTTGAAGTTAACTAACAATGAGGTCGAGTATGAGGCCATGATTACAAGTCACGAGCTGGCTAAACATTTGGGAGCATAGGTCATCAAGGACAAATATGATTCCCTACTTGTGGTAAACCAAGTCAACAGAACTTTCGAAGTCTGAGAAGATCGAATGCAAATATACTTGGACAAGCTACAAGTAACTTTATATCGATTTAAAGAATGGACCTTACAACACATACCTCAGGAACAGAACAGCGAGGCCGATGCCCTTGCAAGCTTGGGGTCATCGGTCGATGATGGCAAACATAACTCGAGGACTATCGTACAACTCTCTAGATCAGTATTCGAAGAATACCATGCCAAAATAAACTCTACGAGTTTGACCTGGGATCGGTGGAACAAGTAAATTGAATACCTGAAGAACGGGGAACTCTCGACAGATCCGAAGGAGTCAAGGACTCTACGCACTAAGGCAACACAGTTCAATTTGGTCGAGGATGGAACGTTATTCAAGAGGATGTCCAATGGGCCTTTGGCGATATGTTTGGGAACAGGAGACACCGACTATGTCCTATGGGAAATTTTCGAAGGCACTTGTGGGAACAACTCTGGTGCCGAATCACTTGTTCACAAAGTCATTAGAGCAGGGTGCTATATGGAAAAGGATATAGAAGAGTTTGTTCAAAAGTGTGCGCCGATGATTCACTGGCCCAAACAGTAGCTCCATTTGATCTTATCCCCATGGCCATGCATGAAATGGTGAATAGACATCGTCGGCCATTTACCATTGGCCCCACGTAAAACTAAGTTTATTTTATTTATGACTGATTATTATTCTAAGTGGGTTGAAACACAGGCTTTCGAGAAAGACAGAGAAAAAGAAGTCATAGACTTCATTTGGGACCACATATGCCGATTCGAATGCCTCCCGAGATCATGTGTGACAACGGAAAGCAATTCATCGGCAATAAAGTGACTAAATTTCTCGAGGATTACAAAATTAAAAGGATTCTGTCAACGCCATATCATCCCTGCGGGAACGAACAAGCTGAATCAACCAACAAAACCATCATTCAAAATGTTAAGAAAAGATTGACCGACGCTAAGGAAAAATGGAGAGAGATATTGCCCGAGGTTCTTTGGGCGTACCGCACACCATCAAAATCCAGTACGAGGGCAACATCGTTCTCGTTGGTCTATGGTGCTAAATCTCTTACCCCGATCGAGGTCGGGGAACCTAGCCTCAGGTTCCAAAATGTAACAAAAATATCAAATGCGAGGCAATGAGCACGAGCCTAGAGTTGTTGGATGAAAGATGCGAAGCTGCCCTCGTTCGATTGGCCGCACAAAAATAGCGGATCGAAAGGGACTACAACCGAAGAGCCAATCTTCGACACTTTAAAATAGGGGTCTTGGTGCTAAGAAAAGTTACCCTCAACACTCGAAACCCGAATGAAGAAAAATTGGATATGAATTGGGAGGGTCTATGTCAGGTCCTCGACATCATCGGAAAAAGATCCTACAAGCTCAGCACGATGAACAACGAGCAAATACCCTTTTACTCCCTCAGTTTCATATTGAATGAGGTACTTTCCTTTTTAGTCTGTTCCAAAAAAAAATGACACATTTCTAAGTTTGAAAATAATTCAATTTTAAAATCTTCATTTTACTCTTTTTGCCCTTAATGAGAAGCTTTTATAGTCATACAAATGGCATGACCCCACACACCTTTTACCTCTTAAGCTTTTAAGACCACAACTTTCAAAAGTTATTTTTTTCTTAAACTCCGTGTCGAGTTAACTATCTCAAATAATATGAAACGGAGGGAGTAATTTATTTGAGTTGTGAGACCAAGCAACACGTAAGTGATGAATAAACAAGTGTGAGAGCAAAAATAGAGTTGCTGGATGCATGTGAGCAAACCAATAACAGGTTAACTATATCTCGACTATACGTCAAATATATACTCCCTCCGTTTGAATTTATGTGAACCTATTTCCTTTTTAGTCCGTGCCAAAAAGAATGACCACTTTCCTTATTTGGAAACAATTTACCTTTATGCAATGATTTATAGCCACACAAAATAAAGATGCCTCATTTTATACCACAAAATCAAAAGTTTCTCTTTTTTCTTAAACTCCGTATCTAGTCAAATGGGTTCACATAAATTGAAACGGAGGGAGTATATGATAATGCATGCATGCTTCGATTTATTTTCTGTTGCACCTCAGAAAATGTAATGCATCCTTAGTTGTTTGAATTAACCGGTACCGTCCGAATGTAAAGCCATGATAAAGAGCATGAATAAACATGCAATATGCACAAGTGATCAGAAAGTTAAAACCAAGTCGTAGAGAGATGGGAAACCTGAGAATACGAGAGGTTAAGTTCATCCATTATAGAAAACTGTGTTGGCGATGAATATCCAACCTGCAATATGTATATATAATAACATAAAACAAATTATACCACTGCAGGGAAACAAATAAAAAGAGTAAAGTTGTATCTCAACTTACACACGTTCCAAATGCATAGGAGCCACAAACAGCCACAGCAGTGCTCAAATAAACCATAAACAACTCCTCTCTATGACCTGTTTCATCAGCTTCATGTTTCAGTATGAGAGGCTTCTCTATATCTCCATTGCCATTTTCCTGATATTTAGAACCCATTTTTTATTTGCTCAACTTTTCCCTTTGTTTTTTGGGGTTTAATCGACCAGTTTATAAATAATTTCTCTAATTTTTGCTACTTTTTCCACGCCCAAGAATGTTCTATACACTTTTAACAAATATCATGAAGAAGAATAGAAAAATGATGATATTAAAGCATGATGCAGCATATGGTCTGGAATCCAAATCTCTTTTCTTTTCTTTAATGAAGAAATTCAAAATCTATATATTGAGAGGGAGGTTAGATGAAAATAAAAATAGAAGTCTATAGAGTTCCAATCTAACAATGCCGAGTTACCAGCAAATTCTCAGCTCGTCCTCTCAAATCCGATTCTGCTGCATCAATTTATAGCCAGTAGATTTTCTTTTTACCTAAAGACTCATTCAATTTGCAAACTAATGATTTCAAGAATTTCGAACGTTTGCTATCCAACTAGTGTTACAACCCGTGCGATGCAAGAATATTAATCTTATAAAATTACGAACTAATATATCATATTATTTGATTAAATGTTAGTAGTTATTATTTTATCATGTAATGTAGTGTACAAAAATATAACAAAATCTATACAAAATCAAAGGATACACATATAGTAATCAAATAAATTGCTTATTCCTTGTTTATTTTTTAATTAAATTAGCAAGTATTTAGTACTATATATTTACTAATGTAACTTTTTATTAACAACTTGTTTGGATGGTTGTTACACATTGTATCTATCACGACCCAAAATCTAACATGTCTTGATGGCGCCTAATATGGTACTTGGCAAGCCGACATTTCAAAAATATTTCCAACACTTCTAACTGAAAATGAGTCAAACAGTTTAAATAATAAACGTTCTCATAAACATGATAGAAAATGTCCAAACTACAACGCGGAAATTCGCAACATCGGTGTGTGACGGAGTACATGAGTGTCTATACAGCACAAGCCTGGAAGTACTGTCTATAATAGTCTAAAACAAAATACATAAAGTGGAAAGATAGGGAAAGAGAGACAAGGTCTGCAAAACGCCGGGCAACTAACTTAAAATCTCCAAATGATAAAAGAAATTAACACCCATTGTGTCCAAAAACACATGTATCTACATATGAAGTGCAGAGTGTAGCGTGAATACAACCAACTCAATAAGTAACAAATCTTAATAAAAATTGAAAGTAGTGACGAACTTTACATTTATAATTCAATTACATTAATTTCAACATAGGAAAAGAGGCATGCTTTCAAGTTCAAAAATTTAGGTCAAATCAATTAATTCATGTCACGCAAAACATAGTATATTATCTCTCAGAAATTTCAAGACAGTGATATGTGACATTGTGCAACAAAATGAAGTCAATTGTATCCTCTCAGAGCAACAGTCACTCAGTCATCCCATTCACTCCAACCTCACAATCCCTCATTCCTCGTAGTCATTCATTCCTCCCAATCGCTCAGCACTCGACACTCGCACTCAGTAGGTATATGTGCTCACTAGGGGTGTTTACAGACTCCGGAGGGACTCTTTCAGCCCAAGCCTTATAACAAGCCAATCATGGCATAAATCAGTGAAACATGTTGCGGTGTGTAGCCCGATATCATAAATATCCTCATAATCAATCCCTCGACCTCTTTCAGCCATCAACCTCTCCAGTGTCTCAGGCTCTCAGAAATCATGAAAATCAGCCCAAACAGAAATGATATGATACGATCAACACAGGCTAAAAGAATCAATTGCATAAAGAAATACTAAGTCATTAAACAAAAGTCAAAAAATTGACTCAAAAGTCAGCCCTGGGCCCATGTCTCAAAATCTAATAAAAGTTACAAAACCCAAAAGGTCGTTCAACCACGATTCCAACCATACAAAATTTCCCCAAATTCGACACCAAAACGCCACCCAAATCCTCAAATGAAACTCTCAAAATTCCTAGCCTTAAACTCCAAATTTAAACCTCAAACCGCACAATCTAGGTGGGAAAATCAAAGGAGAAACAAGAAAATGAGCACAAGGGGCTTACTTATCACACTCAACTCTAGTCCTAAAAGAGATAAGCGATCGGTGCAAATATAATCTGGTCTAAAAGTCCGGAATCGAATCCCACAGAGAACTAAGGCTTTGCTATATCTGTTTAATATCACTAAAAAGACAAATTTGATATTTTTTCTAAATTGTAAAGATTGAGATTTATATTTCTAACTAATTAACTAGCAAATACTAAAAAACGGTAAATTATCCACTAAGAAGATAAAGGGTTGGAGACTATATTAAGGAGGTCTAGAATTGTAATTTCCCCAATTGTCGGAATCCTTCTAGTTATGTTCCCTATAATTTTGCCAATGTATTCTCTACTAATCGTGAGCACTTTAGGTGCTGTAATTCTCTCTCGAGCAACTACAATAATTTACTAGACATATTCTCTCAAACTACGTTAGTTGGCTTTATCTAACCGCTCACTATGACCACATCAAGACTTTGTTATTTCTAAACCTGCCTTTAAACCTGCTGTATTGATTTCTCTCACATACGTTAGGAGTGACGTTGTTCAAAAACCACCTAAATACGTATCTTTTCTCAAGCAACATATAATAAATAGGCACAATCAATCAATGTCCATTCAATTAACAATAATAAACACATAGTTGAACAAGTAGAGAATTCCAACGACTCAATTATATAAAACTATAACAAGAACTTATCCTACAAAAGGTTCTATCAAAATCCTAGAAAGTGAATTAGCTATTCATAATAGTATTTAAAACTAAAATACTAAAAACATAACCAATAATAAAAAATAAGAAGAGGAACAAAAAACTCATAGAGAATTCTTCGTCTTGCTCCTATTGTGTCTCTACCTCCTTAGGTCGAATATGTGTTTGTCCAACCTCTTCAAAATACCATTTTTCCATGTATTTATACCAAATAGGGTTGGTCCAAAATAGTTATACCTTCTCTACGAGAAAACGAATAATTTTTTAGGTCTGAACGCTCATGGTCGCGATCCGGGCGCGATATTTTCCCAATGCACTGCCTCAGTATGCATCCAGGTCCGTGGTCGCAGTTTCGACCGCATTTTTCACCCTGTTCCATTTGGATTTGAAAAACATAAAACATAAAAGTTTTAGTACATTGAGTAATATTTTCTACCAAATATTTTGGAGCCAAAATGGAGTTGTGAGAAACACAGTTAGTCATAACCACAACATATGGAAGGTACGTGAGGAAGATATGTACTGAGAAGTATACGACAAATATCTTCTGAATATGATCGAAAAGGTTGCATTGAGTTCTAAGAAGAATGTCTTCTTAAGATAAGAGAACACAATCCTAAGCTAGGATAAGGATGATAGTTTGTAGTAGTTAAGGACTGAAATCGACAAAGGATAAGCACTGGAGTCTTGATCGAACTCTAACTGCTGATCTATTAAATAACTAAGTTGTTATCTTTTACAGGCAATGCATATAAGCAGAAGTAAAGCATATTTGAGAGGAAAAAGAATCAAGTCTGTTTATATGCGAGATACAAGAGTGCACATCTGAAGCTACATGAACTAAAATAGAATAACCAATTTCATCATTGTGGTTATTCAAAGTTTAGTTCAATTGTAGCAGGTTTTCATATTGTACCTTCCAGCTTTCATAGAAGCAATTGTATTAAGTGAATTGAGTATTCAAGTTAGACTTAACTTGAAAGTGCCACAACAGTTAAGGATGTGTGCTACACTGGGATTAGAGTTAATCCTTAGGTTTACAAAGAGTCTTTGTAAATGCATTTTTTGGCTTAGTAATTTTAGTGGAGTTTGGAAAAATCCTACTAAGTAGTAGGTCGTGGTTTTTTCACCTTTTAAGCCAGGTGTTTTTCAAATCTCTGTGTACTTTACTTTTAGCATTTATTATTCCACAAACTGCTATAGTTAGAACACTTAGAAGAACCAGATTATTCTAATGCGAAAACTAGGTACCACACAAATTACCCCCACCCCCCTCTTGTGTGGTATTGATGTTTAAAACATCAATTGGTATCAGAGAAGGTTATCCTTGAAGAGGTTAACACCTTAGGAACGATCAACATGAGTGCACCACCTGGGAACTGGAAGGGCAATCCACTACTAGGCCTCCTCTGTTCAATGGCCTCTACTACTCCTGGTGGAAAGATAGAATGAGGGACCATATAATGGGTAAAGACTATGAGCTTTGGGATATCATCACTGAGGGTCATTTAGCCACAACCAAGAAGAATGCTTAAGGAGTGGATGTTCCAAAGACAAGAGTAGATTGTACTGCTGAAGATCTAAGGAAATGAGAGAAAAATGCAAAAGCCAAGAAATGGTTGGTATGTGGACTAGGTCCCGATGAGTACAGCAGGATTCAAGGCTGTGCGATTGCTAAAGAGATTTGGGAAACTTTATAAGTGGCTCATGAAGGAACAACTAGGTAAAGAAGTCAAGGGGAACTCTACTGTATTCTCAATATGAAAATTTTACCATGAAAGAAGGAGAAACTATCCAAGAAATGTATACCAGGTTCAATACACTGACAAATGAACTTGGATCTCTTGGAAAAATTATCCTAGAAGAAGACAATATGGAGAAAATTTTAACTAGGGTTCTGCCAATCTTCTGGGAAAGCAAAATCACTGCTATTCAGGAATCAAAGAGCATTGCTACTCTAAAGTTAGATGAACTAATTGGAAATCTCACTACTTATGAACTGAGAAGGCAAACAATGAAAATTGATGCTCCAAAGAAAGAAAAAAGTCTGGCTCCCTGAATTTTAGAAGGATCTGATCTTGAAGATGATGAGATGGCTATGATAACTAGAGATTTCAAGAAATTCCTTATGAGGAAAAGGTACTTCAAATGGAACAACATTCAGCAAACCCAGGGCTCCAGAGAAGCAAACCAATGAAGGTTGTTACAAGCATGGGAAGACTGATCACCACATCAGAAATTGTCCACAATGAGAGATTGAATGGAAGAAATAAAGAGTTGAAAGAAGAAACAAGAAGAAGGAACTGGTTCAACCAAAAAGGAATAAGGGGTCAACTAAAGCCATGGTTGCTACATCGGGAGAAACATCAGATGAGGATTCAGAAAATAAAGCTGAAGATGAGCAAGCTCTTATGGATATCGGAGAATGAGAAGATGAACATGAGGTAAGTATCCTACCTTAAAGAAAAGATAAAAAAATTTTCCAAAGAAAAACTAGTCGATTTGCTGATGGACTTTATAGATGATTCTGAAAGATTAAATAGTGAGAAAGATGTTATGTCTAAAGAATGTGTTATCCTAGAAGAAAAATGTAAAAGACTTGCGTCTAGAGTTGATAAGAGTGATAACATAAGTACTGAGTTGAAGAACTAGGTTCATCAACTTGAAAATAAGAATCTAGAACTCAGATCTGAAAACATTAAAATGAAATTAGGGACAGGTAAAAAAAAGGCTGATCAATCATCTCTTATCTTAGAAGAAAATATAGGAAAAATGAAAGATGAACTGAACAAGAAAGATGAGTTGATTAAAGTCTTAAAAGAAGATTTAGTAAAGGTAAAGCATAAATTAGACAGAACATGCAAATGGAACAAGGCTTCTGATGCACTCTCTTGGCTGCAAGAACATCATAGTAGCAATAAGAGAGGACTTAGATTTGGGACTTAGGCTCCAAAATGGGATCCAAAAAATATGTATCGTACACTTCCTGAGAATAATATTTGCACACACTGTGGTAAGACTGGCCATTACAAAAATAAATGTAATGATAGAGAAAAGGCAAGTCAAAAGAACAAAGCTTTTGTTAAAGAAAAGCACAAACTGCCTAGTTGGGCAAAGAAAAATTTGATTTATCCTTTTGCCCAAAGAAAGGGACCCAAACTAGTTTGGGTTCCTAAGACTAACCCATGATTTCTTTTGCAGGATCAAGTGAAAGAAAGTAGCCAAATATGGTACATGGATAGTGGCTGCTCAAAACCAGTTCCTTTCACTTAAGAACCTAAAAGGAGGTAATGTCTCCTTTGGAAATGGAAAGAAAGATGAGATCATTGGTGTTGGAAAGTTAGGAAAAACAGACTCTCATTCCATTGAGAATGTCTATTTGATAGATGGCTTAAAGTATAGCCTAATAAGTGTGTCACAACTGTGTGACAGAGGTAACCTTGTGGCCTTCACTTCCACAAAATGTTTTGTGATTAGCCTTACTACTGACAAGATTGTTTTGCAGGGAAAGAGAGTTAATAATATTTACATTGTAGATTTGTCAACTCTTTCTGAAAATGAACTCACTTGCTTGAGTGTGTTAACTAATGATCCCTTCCTTTGGCACAAAAGACTCGGCCATGGCAGTCTAAATCAATTAAACAAATTAGTCTCCAAGGACTTAGTAATAGGGCTACCTAATATCAAGTTCAAGGAAGATAAGGTCTGTGAGGCATGTGCAAGGGGGAAGCAGGTAAGGTCATCCTTTAAACCTAAGAAAATGGTAAGTACTTCCAAGACATTGGAACTGGTTCATATGGATCTTTGTGGTCCAATGAGAGCCATGAGCAGAGATGGTAAAAGATATGTAATAGTGCTAGTTGATGATTATTCTAGGTTTACCTGGGTATTGTTTCTAACTTCTAAAGATGAAGCATTTGAAATGTTCACTGCTTTTATTAGGAAAACCTAGAAGCAATTAGGAAATCAACTTGCTTCCATTAGGTCTGATCATGGAACTGAATTTAAAAATGCAAAATTTGCTGAATTTTGTGATGGAAATGGAATAGACCATAATTTTTCTGCCCTTAGGACCCCTCAACAAAATGGGGTAGTTGAAAGGAAGAATAGAACCCTTGAGGATATGGCAAGGATTATGTTACTTTCCAGTAAACTACCTCATAGCTTATGGGTAGAGGCTATAAACACTGCTTGTTATATAATAAACAGATGTATGACTAAGCCACTTATAGAGAAAACTCCCTATGAGCTACTTAAAGAGAGAAAACCAAACATATCCCACCTTAGGGCTTTTGGTTGCAAGTTCTATGTGCACAATAATGGCAAAGACTCCCTAGGTGAGTTTGATCCCATAAGTGATGAGGGAGTATTCTTGGGATATTCTTCACATAGCAAAGCATATAAAGTATTTAATAAAAGAACCCTATGTGTTGAAAAAAGTGTCCATGTTGTATTTGATGAATCTAACAATCTTTTTGAGAGACAAGAACATGAAGATAAAGCCATTGGGCTGGTGAGAAAATTAACTGAACTCACAACACAAGTCAAGGCTACACCAAAGCAAGGAGCAGGTGATGGAACAGGTCCACTCACCCGGGCAATCTGACAGGAGGAACCAATCCAAAGGATCCTGCTTCTGATCCTGTTCTTCTACAGCATAACAATGAAGGAGAAACCAGCATAAACCAGATGGTTGGAAAATCTTACAAGTATTTGAGTTCTCACCCCATTGAGAACATCATAAATGATCCAACATCAGGGGTCAAGACAAGATCACAACTGAAGATGATATGTGCATTTGATGCCTTTCTGTCTCTTATTGAACCTACAAATGTGAGTGAAGCTCTACAAGATGAAGACTGGGTCAATACTATGCAAGATGAACTCAATCAGTTTGAAAGAAGTTAAGTCTAGCACTTGGTTCCGAATCCTAAGAATAGGTCAGTCATTGGAACAAAATGGGTCTTCAGGAATAAATTGGATGGGAATGGAACAGTTACAAGAAATAAGACAAGGTTGGTGGTTCAAGGCTATAGTCAATATGAAGGCATTGATTATGATGAGACATTTTCTCCAGTTGCTAGACTTGAAGCAATTAGACTCTTCATAGCCTTTGCATCACATATAGAATTCACTCTTCATCAAATGGATATTAAAAGTGCCTTCTTAAATGGCTATCTCAAAGAAGAAGTTTTTGTAAGACAACCTCCAGGATTCGAAAGCAAAGAATGTCCTGAACATGTTTACAAGTTAGATAAGGCACTTTATGGTCTCAAGCAGGCCCCAAGAGCTTTGTATGAAAGATTGTCAAAATTCCTCCTGGAGCATGGGTACAAAAGAGGTAAAATTAACAACACCCTATTTCTAAAAGAAAAAGGTACAGATCTTTTTATTGTACAAATATATGTTGATCATATCATATTTGGGACCACCACAGATAAGTTGAGCAAGGAATTTGCAAAACTAATGGGCAGTGAATTTGAAATGAGTATGATGGGTGAACTAAACTTTTTCTTAGGCCTACATATAAAACAAAGCTCAAATGGAACCATGATTCATCAACAGAAATATACAAAGGAACTAATCAAGAAGTTTAAAATGGAGGACTCTAAAGAAATAGATACACCTATTGCAACTGCCACTAAATTAGACGTTGATGAACCTGGTTCATCAGTTGATCAAAAGTTGTATAGAGGTATGATTTGTTCACTCTTGTATCTTACTGCAAGTAGACTTGACATTATTTTCAGTGTAGGACTTTGTGCACGTTTTCAGGCTAATCCTAAAGAGTCCCTTTTGACTGTTGTCAAAAGAATATTGAGATACTTGAAAGGGACCACTGAATTATGCCTATGGTATCCTAAAGGTAGTAACTTTGATCTAGTAGGATATGTTGATGCAAACTATGCAGGTTTTCTAGTGGATAGAAAAAGCACTTTAGGTATGGATCATTTTCTTGGTTCATGTCTTGTATCATGGGCCACCAAGAAACATAATTCAGTAGCCTTATCTGCTGTTGAGGTTGAGTATGTAGTTGCTGCTTCTTGTTGTGCTGCACTACTATGGATCAAGCAACAATTAGTAGACTTTGGTATAGAAGTGGGTTGCATACCAATATTCTGTGACAACATTAGTGTTATAAGCATGACAAAGAACCCGGTTCATCACAAAAGGACTAAGCACATAGATTTTAAACATTATTTCTTGAGAGACAATTATGAGAAAGGGCTAGTTTCCATAGAAATATGTGCAACTAATAAGCAAATAGCTGACATCTTCACTAAGGCTTTAAGTAGAGAAAATTTTGAAAGAATAGGTCGAAGTTAGGGATGATTAAGATCACCTAAAAGGACCAGTTCAGAAAGCACAAGAAAAAAATTGATTTTATTTTTGGTTAGGAGTTCTTAATCTGTGTGAATATTAGACTAATCTCTATTCAATCTCATACTGTAAATAGTATACTCTTCTGATATGTATTTATGAAATTTATTAATCTCTTACAAAAATTTTATTGTTTCATATGAGGCATAATCAAGAGAAGTGTCACTTGAAGAATCTAGTTCATCAAAGTATGCTCATGAAAAGTCCATGTATGTTTCTATTCTTTGCACAAATAGAAAAATTTAATTATCAATTATGAGCAAGAATCCTAGATATACCAAAAGTCCTAAATACTATCTGTTGAGCCTATTGAACCAATTTCATTGAAACTAGAAGTCTAAACATAACGACAACCTTACTTAAATCCTAGCAATTATATTTAATACCTAAGGAGACCGGAACTCTAATTTGATTAGACTTCTATGTGACTACTGAAAAAGCTGCAAAATCTGAGCAATTATTACCTTCTTTAAATCCCCCAAAAACACTCCTCAATTATCAATTCTTCAAAAATACCTGAACTTTCTCTCTTTCGTGTCTGTAACTCTCTATAGCTTCCGCACCATGAAAAATTCACTTAGGGTTTCAGAATTCTCTCACAATGACAAATCCACAAGATAACCCAGGCACTCAACCACCCGTTTCACCCAACAGATCATCTTCCACACCACCTATTGAAAATCCTAAACCTATATTCCATCGCCAGAAAATGCTGGCAAGAAAAACTGTAGCAACCAGTTCTTTGAGGAAAACCCTGAATGAAAAACTTCAATCAAGTCAAAAGAAAGCAAGCCCTGCAACTGAGTCCAACTCAAGCTTAGAATCTGATGATTCTATCTTTACAAGTGAAAGTGATGAGCCTGGGTCTTCTGAACAGACCAAAACTTAAGAAACTCAAAGGGAAGTTGATGCGTGTTATGTCTTTTCAGATGTGGTTCAGAGAGAGGAAAATAGATTTGTTCTGATAGGGGTTGCTAGAGATATAGGTGGGAGAGTCTGAAAATTGAAAAAGAAAAAGAAAAAGAAGAAGGAGATCTTAGCCATAGGTGGGAGTGAGTCTTAAAAATTGAAGATTGACAAATAAACATCAGGAGAAGGACCTGGTCCATCATGAGAAACACAGTTAGTCATAACCATAGCATATGGAAGGCACGTGAAGAAGATATGTACTGAGGAGTATACGACAAATATCTTCTGAATATGATCGAAAAGGTTGCATTGAGTTCTAAGGAGAACAGTCTTCTTAAGATAAGAGAACACAATCCGAAGCTAGGATAAGGATGAGAGTTTGTAGTAGTTAAGGACTGAAATCGACAAAGGATAAGCAATGGAGTCTTGCCAAACTCTAACTGATGATCTATTAAATAACTAAGTTGTTCTCTTTTACAGGTAATGCACATAAGCAGAACAAAAACATATTAAGAATCAAGTCTGTTTTGCAAGCAATATATGTGAGATACAAGAGTGCACATCTGAAGCTACATGAACTAATATAGAAGAACCAATTTCATCATTGTGGTTATTCAAAGTTTAGCTCAATTGTAGTAGGTTTTCATATTGTACCTTTCAGCTTTCACAAAAGCAATTGTATTAGGAGCATTGAGTATTCAAGTTAGAGTTAACTTGAAAGTGTCGCAACAGTTGAGGTTGTGTGCTACACTGGATTAGGGTTAATCTTTAGGTTTACAAAGAGTGTTTGTAAATGCAGTTTCTGGCTCAGAAATTTTAGTGGAGTTTAGGAAAATCCTACTGAGTAGTAGGTCATGGTTTTTCACCTTTTGAGCCAGATGTTTTCTACGTAAAAATCTCTGTGTACTTTGCTTTCAGCATTTATTATTTTGCAAACTGTTGTAGTTAGAACACTTAGAAGAACCAGGTTCTTCTAACGCAAAAATTAGGTACCACACAATCACCTCTCCCCCCCCCCTTGTGTGGTATTGACGTTTAAAATATTAATTAGTGCAAAACCCTAGCTATAAAAGCGTAAACTCAACTAAAGTGCAGTAAATTAAAGTGTAATAATCGACTAAAATACGTAATTATAGCTTATCAGCAACCACCCACACTTAAACCATTTCCCGTCATCGAGCAACCAAACTACACTTTATATAGACACAACCTTTTTAAACAATTCTCCTAATTCGTCACACCAAGAATACTTAAAATGGACTAAGCACAAAAGTGTAACATTTTCACCTCAAGATTTGACTCGCAAGTATCACGCATTATTTACAACTCACCCACTTACTCTAACATAAAGATCAGTGACATTACCTCTCATTTATGAATCAAGTGCTCTCACACAACAAAAGAGAGTAGTTCCACACAATAAAATTTAAGAACACTTAGGAACTCAAGATAGTAAGAATTCACTCACTCTCAGAAATAACATTCATATACCACAAAAGATGCACCATAGGCTTGCCCATAGTGTACTGCTCTACTAGTTGAGCTCATTCAGTCTAGGAATAAGCAGGACTTTATTTGGTTGTAATATAGACTGCGGGACGGGTAAAATATATTTATATATAAGAGTAACTACACCTCATTCAGCACTTTAATACATATACTTTAACATTCAAACCACATACTTATGTCAAATCAAACTCCACATTCACCTTAATGTATATTAATCCATACTTCTTTAAGCACAATTACATCAAAAACCACCATCACAAGGAATATTCTTCACAATAATACAACTACTTTTTTTTCTTAATTGTTTTTAAAAATTCAAGTCTCTTACTTTTGCAAAACAGTGCACCTTTCTCCTTATTTAATTAGTTTCACTCAAAAGCCAAACCAACCACTCCACACTTTAACTTTTACACAATTCATAAACAATTCAAGTGCTCATGAGAGTTTACAATTGTTCAAATAGATGGTTAATTCAAACAAATGGGTAAGGCTTATAATGTGGTTGCCAAAGAAACAGGATTACATGCTCAAAGGGGTCAACTACGACACATAACAATTAGGCGTGTAAAATATACATATCTTGCTCAACAAAAAAATGCCTATATCACTTCCAAGGCTGAACATAACTACTATTTCACTTTGTAAACACACGGGGCAAGTTCTAGGCGTCAAATACAGTGCATAGAATAAAACACAAACCTCACACACACATGACACTTAACTCACTCAGGATTGGATTCATCAAGACACTCTAGTCAAAGAAGTTAAGAAACTTTAAAATCATAAAATTTAAGATACTTATACAAGAGTCAAAAAGTGAGCCTAAGCATCACAACCAAAGTATCACTATTTTCAAGGCATAACAAAGTCAAGAGATATTGCTTCATTTCAAAACACAGCACAATGACTCATATTCCAAAACTAAAATTATCTACACCCGGTTCAAATAAAATCCTTAAAAAAAACCGCGGCACAAAAAAAACAAGGGGTAATTGCTACACTACCGAACAAAAGAAAATATTTTTTTTAATCTTTTTTTTCTTTAGACTTAAATTCCTTAAGAAAGTTGTCTAATAGATCCATCGTCGGGAAAAGTCTAATCTTTTAAAGAAAATATTATTCAATTAAACTAACACAACTAAAGTAGCATGGAAAGTCACCCAGACAATCTCCTCACCCCACACTTAAAATTATGCATTATCCCCAATGCATATCATAACTAATAAAAAGGTAAAAGAGACTCGCTAGTGGTCCAAAGACCAAAGCACTAACAACTCGTGGGGTACTCAGACTTCTCCCAAGCTTGGTCCTTCATGCGGGTACCTCACACTTAGTTCCAACCATTTGGTTTGCTATTGTATCTTTCCAATGGCTTTGCATTCCATGCTCCTAAAAATAAAAAATAGACACTACAAGAATAATACAATAATAAAAAAATAAAACAAAATAAGCTAAATTCAAAAATAAAAAAATAAAAATAAATATGGGTTGCCACCCAACAATCGCTTGATTTAACGTTGCGACATGACGTGAATCTCTTGTTTCCTCCACCTCGAGCTTATGAATTGAACTCCAAGTTTTGGTTCAAGCTTATGATTATGGTCATAGGGCGATGGAACAAATCTAACTGGCCCAAGGAAATAATATAGTATTCTGCACTCCTTGGCCTTTGTATGAGGTATGTAATCCTAACTTTCTGGCCAGAAAAATTCCAGAAGTATGCACCTTGTTCCTCATTCCTTGACTCTTCAGATGGTTGGGATGACTCTATATCCATATCATCATCCAAACATAATGTGGAAAAATGCATAAGTATGGACTAGTGTGCTCAAACACATGAACTTCATGATTTTCAACATCCTCAACATCAATGATACTAGAGTCAACAAAATTTATATCCTCAAAGTCCTTGGTTGTCTCTAGTCTCACTTCTTCAATATTGACATCCTCAAATTGTAGTTGGCTAGGTTGTTGATGTTCTACTCTGACCTCCCCAATTAACACCTCAAATTCATGCTCTTCTTGGCTACTATCCTCAGTATTGGCTTGTTGAGCATTAAAATCTCCAACCACTTGACTCAATTGAGCCCCAACTTGCGAATAGTTGCCTTTATATTTGTAATTATTTTTCATTATTTTGTTTCAAAAGACACTTTAACATATTCTTGGTCTCCTTTAGGTCTGTATTCCCAGGTTCTTTATTCCTTTTAACTTCACAAGAAAAGGTTGAACTATCATAGTAATGGGTTGGGGGAAGATAAAAGATATAAGAACAACCATAAAAGTCACCATTTTTACCACCACACACATACCACAAATAGGATTGAGTTGGTGCACATAACACGCTCTCATGGACGTTTTAAAAAAATTTCAATGGGTGGTTTCCTTCACAATATGTATGGAGATCAATAATAGAATTATCTACACCTAAATTTCCATAATTCCAAGATGTCATGTTTCTCAGATCAGTAGTCATAAAAAAGTACAAAAAGAAAGTTCAAACTTAAACCCTAGCAATATATACAGCTAAAAAGGATAAGAGGTCGGTGCAAATATAATCCGGTCTAAAAGTCTGGAGTCGAATCTCACAGAGAACTAAGGCTTTGCCATATCAATTTAATATCACTAAAAAGATAAGTTTGAACAATTTTTTAAATTATAAAGATTGAGATTTATATTTCTAACTAATTAACTAGCAAATACTAGAAAGCGGTAAAATTATCAACTAACAAGGCAAAGGGTTGGAGATTAAATTAAGGAGGTCTAGAGTTATGATTTTCCCAATTGTCGGAATCCTTCTAGCTATGTTCCCTACAATTTTGCTAATGTATTTCTTATTGATCGTGAGTACTTTAGGTGGCCTAATTCTCTCTCGAGCAACTACAATAATTTACTAGACATATTCTCTCGAACTACGCTAGTTGGCTTTATCTAACCGCTCACTATGACAACGTCAAGGCTTTGTTATTTCTAAACCTACCTTTAAACCCACTGTATTGATTTCTCACATACGTTAGGTGTGATGTTGTTCAACAACTACCTAAATATGTATTCTTTCTCAAGCAACACATAATAAATAGGCACAGTCAATCGATGGTCACTCAATCAATAATAATAAATACATAGTTGAACAAGTAGAGAAACTCAACGGCTCAATTATATAAAAATATAACTAGAATTTATCCTACAAAAGGTTCCATCAAAACCCTAGAAAGCGAATTAGCTATTCATAATAGTATGTAAAACTACAATACTATAAGTCATAACCAACAATTAAAAATAGGAAGAGGAAGGAATAACTCGTAGAAGAATTCTCCGCCTTGTTTCTATTGTATCTGTGTTAGGTCGAATCTGTGTCAAAAATCTGTCCAACCTCTTAAAAATACCATTTTTCCATGTTATATATACCAAGTAGGGTCGGGCCCAAATAATTATACATTCTCATACGCGAAAAGGGATAATTTTTTAGGTCTGGACGCTCGTGGTCCAGGCGCAGTATTTTCCTAGTGCACTGCCTCAGTCCACGTCCGTGGTCGTGGTTTTGACTGCGTGTTTCACCGTGTTCCATTTGGAATTTGGAAAAATGTAAAACATAAAAGTTGTAGCCCTTTGCGTCAGATTTTCAACCATATATTATGGAGGCCAAATGGAGTTCTAAGAGAAAAGGTAAAAATAGCACGGTCTATCTAGTTTATGGATTAGTCATTCAAAAGCATTTACCAAGTCAATAAAAAATAACCACTATTTTGCTGCAATAGAGACTGGTCCAGCATAATATACTGGAGTACGGTGTACCTGTGCTTGAACTTCCAGCATATTATTCTGGACCAGTATGTTAGCTCCAATATAATATACTGGAGATTGGAGCACTGGTGCTCCAAACTCCAATATATTATGTTGGACAGAGTATATTATACTGAAACTCCAGTATATTAGACTGGAGCTATAGTATAATATACTGAAACTCTAGTATATTATGCTGGAGTATTTTTTCGGATTTTCTGAAAATGGGGTACCATCATTATATCACTTTATATACTTGCAAAGAGGATCTCATTTCCATGCTTATATCAATTGACTTAAGATTTACTTTCACGTATAAAAATATGGGGTATAATATCATTTCCCCTTTAAAACATTCGTCCGTGAATGTTGACCGGTGTGCTAATCATTCACATAACCCATGGCCCTTATGAATACTTTAATATTGTCCTTTGCTATCTAGGAGATTATGTTATGAATAAATCCAAAGACCAGGGCATTCACCCCTTTAGGCTTCTTCTCACATCACGACTTGTGATCGAAATTCTTCCAATATCGTAACTTTGACTACTTTTTGTGATGCAGCCTATATGACTTTGTCCTTTTATGTGCGGATTTTCTCTCCTTTTATCTCTATTTTTTTTCAATCTCTTGGGTGGAGTGCTGGCCAGTGAAGAACTCTAATATCCAGAGAATGAAGGTAGCAGAGATGAGGATGCTCAGGTGGATGTGTGGGCACACCAGGTTGGATAGGGTCAGGAATGAAGTTATTCGAGAAATGGTAGGGGTAGCCCCAATGGATGAGAAACTGCGAGAAGCGAGGCTCAGGTGGTTCGAGCATGTGTAGAGGAGAAGCCCCGATGCACCGGTGAGGTGTTGTGAGCGGCTGTCGGTAGTTGGCGCGAGTCTTGGCAGAGGGAAGACCAAGAGGTATTGGGAGGAGGTGATTAGGCGGGACATGACTATTATGCGGATTTTCGAAAACATGGATCTTGATAGGAAAGTTTGGAGGTCTAGTATCAAGGTTGCAGGTTAGGGGCTTCTATTATTTCGCGGGATAGGGATGAGACGGGGGAGGGGAGGGTTCCAGATAGGTTAATATCTCTGTGAGTACTTCTAGAATTACTAATGCCAATTTGTTCATGTTGTTGCTTTGTTTACTTTGCCCTTTTATATGTCAGTTTTTTGTGATTTATTCTGGAGTCACTAATGCTTTTTCTTTTTGTTTTGTTTTTGTTTTTTTTCTTTTTCTCGATCTTTCGCTGATGGTCGATTGGAAACAGCCTCTCTGCCCTATCGGGTAGGGGTAAGGCATGCGTACATATTACCCTCCCCAGACCCCACCCTGTGGGACTATACTGGGTAGCTGTTGTTGTTGATGTTGGCTTCACTTTGTGAAAATATAATAAACTATGACAACATGTCCCCCTGGGCATATATAAGTGTACTGAAGTTCATGCTCCACTTCATCCGTTGCTTCCAGCATTTGTCTCCACACGTGTGATCCATGTCTAAATTGCACCATTGTAGGTATTTCCTTCTTATAGTACTTGTTCCATATGAAGTTTTCCCATAATGACTTTGATGTTATATACTTCCTACACAACTTGGAAAACAAAGCTTTAGATACATCAAACAGTGATCTAAAACCAAGTCCACCTTCTTCCTTAGGTAAACATAAGTTAAGCCATTTGGTCCAATGTTTGCTTTTTCCTTCCTCTTTATACTCCAAAAAAAATCTAGAAAGAATTTTGTGTAATTTTCCAATACATTATCAGGAGGATCCAATACCGAGAGTATGTGAGTAGTCATGTTTTGCACTACACTAGAAATAAGTGCCGCATTTCTACCATAAGACAACAATTTCCCTTTCCAAGAATGCAACTTTGCTTTTACCTTCTTGATAGCATCATTGTAACAATCCTTCCTCATCCTTGTATAGAAAATAGGATAGCCTAGATAAGTGAATGGAAAATCACCTTTTTGGAAACCTGTAATTGCCCCACAGAAGAAAAGAGGGATCATGCCACATTGGCATGCATATAGTAAGAGCTTTTAGACTTGTTGATCAGCTGCCTAGAAGTTTGCTCATATTGTGTAAGAACCTCAACTATCTTCCCTATAGAGTAAGGATCATCAGAAGAAAATATAATTATGCCATCAACATAAGCCAAGTGATTTAAAGGGTCTGTCCACTTTGGCATCCCAAATCCTTTGAACATTTTATCCTCACACAGTTTATTTAATGATCTTGATAGAACCTCATCTGATAAAATGGATAATGTTGTAGACAAAGGGTCACCTTGCTTGTCTCCTCTTGTAGACTTAAAGAAGCTTGAAGCTTGACCATTAAATAGTGTTGAATACCAGTTGTTTGAAAGAAAATTATATATCATATTGATGGAATTTTCAGCAAATCCCATCGTCATCAGAACATGCAGTAGATACTTCCATTATACCTTATCATAATCCTTAGCCATATCTAATTTGATTACCATATTTGTTGGATTTACCTTCAACCTAATACCAGTGATAATATCCTCTGCCAATAGGGTGTTCTAAAAGATGTTTCTCCCCTTTACAAATCCAAATTAATTGGAAGAGATTAAAGAAGGAAGTATGTTTTCCAATCAATCATGTAGCACCCTTGAGATCACTTTTATTATAAAATTTCTAAAACTTACGGGTCTTAAATCTAAAAATGTGTGCACCACTGACTTCTTAGGCAGCAATACAAGATTGGTATGTGTGATTGATTTAGGCAATGAAGCAACTCCATAGAAGACCTGTAGCATTTTGTAGATGTCTTCTCCTATGATATCTCAGAACTCATGGTAGAAGATCCCATTGAAGACATGAGGTCCACTTGCACTATCACTACTTAAAGCAAAGACATCCCTTTAACCTCTTCGTTAGTTGGCATCTTACACATCTCCAAGTTTTGCTCCAATGTCACCATTGAAGGCACATTCCATACCAACTCAAAGCTATTAGGATCATTCTCCTGTGTGAAATGATTTTGAAAGAATTCCAATATTGCCTTGGCCATTAGTTCTTGTGATTCAATCTATCCTCCAACACTATCTTGGATCCTTTTCAATTGTAGTTTGTAGTTTTTGCCTCTTTCCATTGACATGGTTGTGCAAAAATCAAGTATTTCTATCACCTTCTACAAACCATGTCATGCTTGTTTTTTGCTTCTAGTATTGTTCCTCAATGCTCAGATATTTCTTTAATTTTTCTTGTGCCTTTTAAAGAACAATTCCATTCTCTATGGTTGGTTCTTCCTCAAAAAATATCTCCTTAATTATCACTACATCTTCCCTAATACCCAACTGCTTGAATATATCACCATATGTCAATTTACTATATTTGGATAATGCTATCTTTACCCTCTTCAGTTTCTGTTTGAACATCAGGAAATGATCCCTAATACAATTAACCACCCAATTCTATCTGATAACCTCTTTAAAAGTGTCATGCTCTGCATGGAAAGCGAGAAATCTAGAAGGCTTCACAAACTGATCTCTACAAATCATCAACAGAGGTTCATAATCTGATACTGTTCTTATAAGATGTTCTACCTTAATATCACAAAAAATATTTTGGAAAGGAAGGTTGGCAAAGATCATGTTCAACCTCTTAGTAATACATTATGCATTAGGCCTCCCATTCCACCATGTAAAAGGACTTCCTTTATAACTAAGATCAAACAAACCACATGAGTTCACACAAAATGCAAAGTCCTCATATTCTGGAGGATACACTGGAAGGCCACCTAACTTTTCTTCTTCACTCAACATCACATTGAAGTCTCCCCCAACCAATCAAGGTAATTCCATGTCACTAGCAAGATAGTACAAGTTGTCCCACAATTCCAACCTCTCAAGTGATAAGCATTTAGCACAGACAAAAGTTATCATAATGTGCTTACCAATGTATTAATGATAGACCTTGGTAGACACTTGCTACTCATTATCAAACAATAATTCCCAATCCACAACATTGTCAAAGAGCAGCCAGATTTTCCCATAAATGTTTGAATAAGCAGCATCCATTCCCAACCTTATCCTATACCTATGAATATGTCCAGCTATAATGATTGGCTTATTATAGCTCTTGGGCTGGTTCTTTCCCTCCGGATTCAGCACACCCACAGTGAGCGTAGTTACTTTTGATTCGGGCTGGATCCGCCCTATACAATAATGAGTGGGATTGAGACAGTCAGGTTGAGTACTCCAAGAGTGTGAGTACCCGAGGCTTTCATTTTGTTGCATCACATACGATATGTATATTGTCTTGTAGATATAAATATGTCATATACCTCATATCATTCAGACTTGTCCTATTTTATCTATTTTGAGTTCAATTGCTAAACTTGGAAGGATGTCTACATTCCTGTATTGGTACTTGCAAATTATGAGTTTCAATGAGATATTACTGTCATATGTTCTGTAAATTTCTGTACTGCTTAATTATGTATTTGGACCGTATTGTTCGATCTTGTCAGTGCTTTCTCTCCAAAGGTTAAATTTGTTACTTATTGAGTTAGTTATACACTCACGCTACACCTTACATTTCATGTGCAGATCCAGATATTTTCGGGCACAGTGGTTGTTGATCTCAGAGTTTTCAACGTTCAGAGATTATCAAGGTAGCTACCTTAGCGTCTGCGTACCTTGACTCCCCTCCCTTATCACTCAGTTGTACTTATTCAGTTCTACCTTCTTAGACAACATATCAGACTATGTATTTGTATAAATGCTCATTACTAAAGTGATACCCAGATTTTGGAAAATTCTATATTGAGTTGTGGCGTTTTCATTCAGTTTTATGAGACATTCGCTTACTTAACCTTATTTTCGTATATTTTAAATTTCAAGATATTGGTATGTGTGAGTTGTCGGCTTGCCTAGTGACATGATAGGCTCCATTACGGCTCTTGGGATTTTGGGTCGTGGCAAACATGCCAATTGTAAGCGCATGCACAATATTTCATATACCCTTTGATGATGGGCAGTTATTCTAAGAACCCGTACAATGCTAAGTTTGATTATTTTGATGGATCCACGATTATGAAATGCGCTTTGAGTCAGGCACCTAGAGTGTGCTAAGATTGTGTGTACTTAATGAGTTCATTGTGAAACTAAGTTTTCGACATGTATATTTGACATGTAAGTATAGAAATGTACCTTCCTCGGCTAGACAGTGACATGACATTTGATTTCTTGACATGTAGGCATTGGGACGTGCTAGACAATGACATGGCACATGATTACTTGACATGTAGTCATAGAGATGCATTATCCTCATGCTAACTGGTAAATGGAAAGTCTTATCTGATGTTGTAAATTGGAAAAAACACAGTTCTTTGATAAACTCATGTTTAAATTATTTCAGAGATAAGATTTAGACTTGTACTGTTAAACTTGAAAAGCATGTCTACTTTCTCATATCTGTTAATAAGCTAAGCATTCCAATCCTAAGATATATACCTTTACCGTCTTCATTATACTATTATGAATTGTTATTGGCTATTGGTGTTGGCCACTGACCTTCTTGCAAGCTCGTCACTGCTTTCATCCTAAGGTTAGGTTTGTTACTTATTGAGTACAAGGGTTAGGTTGTACTCATACTACACTACTGCACCTTGCATGCATATTTTGGAGCTTACGTTGATGTGTATAGCGGGAGCTGGTATTGAAGATGTACCTGCGTTCCGATTATAGCTTCCTCTTGTTCTTGGTAGCTTTAGATGTATAAATTTGTTTGTGTATATTTTGAACAAGATGATGTATTTATATTTACCAGCTTTGTAAATTTTAAGTCTTAGAAGCTCATGACTTGTACTACCAATCCTTGAAATTTTGTATAGAAGCTCAATTATTTTATTTATTGATTCTTGTTATTATATTTGAGTTGTGTGTTCTATTATTTGGCTAACCTAGTGAGTTGTGTTAGGTGCCATCACAACAGGCTGGATTAGTCTTTCTGGTGGGTATCCTTAAGTCTCTTATCTCTTGAACCTATTCGTCGCAGATCTAGAACCAAAATGACCTCCTAATTTTTCTCGGTTGTGAGACACATTAAATTGGAATCTAAGTCCCCAAAGAAAACGCAAATCAAATACAGAAAATAAAAAAATTAGAGGGGGGTCAAATTTCTTGAATAAAAAGAATACCATTAAATAAAATAATAATAATTGGAATCGTTCAAAAGAGAATATGTGTTCTGGCACTGCACAAAAAAGATATATATATATATATATATATATACATATATATATATATATATACATATATATATATATATATATACATATATATATATATATATATATATATATATATATGTATGTATGTATGTATGTATGTATATTGTTATACAAAAATTCTTTGTTGTAGAATATTTAGTTCGATATATTACCGATTAGTAAATATTAATTTATTGTCTAAACAAAGTTTAACTTTCTAACTATTAAGAGGGTTAGTGTTTTTATTTTGTAATTTTATTCCATTTATTACTAACCCTTATAATCTTATTCCACAGTATTTCTACATTGATTCCCGCATAATTTATGCATGTATTATTTTTAAGGAAAGAAAAAACTAGCAATCAAACACTGTATAACTTTATGATAATTTCTGTGTGGGTATTAATTTCTTGAAATCAAAACCAAATATTGTATAATTTAGTGTGATTGTTAAGCTAAGATTGTTATGCTAAAATCCCCAACCAAACAACCCCTGAAAGCTAACTTTTAAAGAAGACAACCTTGTAATGAAACTGCATTCTTTTTCTCGATCGCGCATGTTCTAATTACAGAAACAGTTCAGAGTTCACAACACAATTTGTGTGCAATCTCAACCCCACCCTCGGGTTTAGATCGTGCCAGTTGGTATGCTCATTTGAATATGTTTTCTTGAATTGGTTGTTATATATGTAATTCAATAACATGTTCACAAATTTGACAAAAAAAATGTTGCTATGATTACACCCATCGATATAGTCTTTTCAATATCTAAGTTCTACAATACAAAAAAGTTAATTATAGAAATTAAACTACAGACAAGATTGTCAAAATGTAAAATATCATGTATCAGAAAGGGTCGAAAAGTAGAAAAAATTAATTAATATATGGTACGATACTCCAGATTTTTCGACTAGACAAAAGAGAAATGTCATGGCGAATTATTTAGCAATCGGTCAAGGTGAATATGTTCAATTATTCGACACGTATTCTACTATGGATGGTGTTAGCACTCCCTCCCATTGATTATGGGTGAGGAAACCTAAAACCTTTACCACCACGCATAGCTTGATAGTTCTTCAATTGTTCAATTGCATATTCTGGCTGTCTCTTTTAGTGGAAATGCATGAAAACAGCTTAAAGCTTCATCCACATACAACGACAAATAGGACTTGAGGATCCACACTAAGATATGTGCAGCAAATAATGGTATTCACCAAATGAATAAAAAATTATTGATGGGAAAGAGAAACAAGTCATTGTCAAAAATCATTTTCCTTTTGCATTTTTTGGGTGTTTTCTGGATCTATGGATCGTCGAGATTCTTTCCATAATTGGGTTTCAATCCCCAATTTCTTGAGCTCTATGAGGCCACGTTCGACTGCAAAGTGAAAGAAATACTTGATTAAGTTATTTGCGTTAGAAGTGGATATATTTTGTCATCTGACCAAACAGACTAATGGTGTGTTTTAATTTCTCAGTAACTTGACCAAACGGACTAAGAGAGTGTCTGGCAAGCTTATAAGCCAGTCAAACTGGCTTATAAGTACTTTTTGGCTTATCTGATAAAATTAAAAGTGTTTATAAGTAGTGCTTATACGCCAAAAATAAGCCAAAAGCCATAAGTTGGTCTCCCTAGCTTATCAAATTTCAGCTTATAAGCACTTTAAGTTTGAACAAAATATTTACTATTCTATCCCTATAATATTTCTTTTTTAAAACAAAACTCTTTGTATACCCAACTTTTTAGCTACTTGTTATTAATTTCAGCACTTTTGTCCAAACACGTAACTATTTATTTTTTAAATCAGCTTCAGCACTTAAAAGTACTTTTCAGCACTTATGCTTATCAGCTACTCTAAATCATGTAAGCCAAACGGGCTCTAATTAATATGTATATTCATAATTCGGAGAGGGAGAATCTCTTACCATGAACAGCATCATGTGAAGTGAGAGGTTGGCCACCTTGGTTTATCCAAAACTGTAATCTCTCCTCTGCAATATCTGGTTCCACTCCATGATTTTTGGCTCTTCTCCACAAGTATGTCAGCCACGCCTGAACAATAATACCAAAACAAGTGTATAACATCTATTAAAATGATATATAGGACTTGAAACATTGTCGTTATTTTCCAATAACAAGGACAACAAACTCATAAATGATTAACAAGAGAAAAGAGAGGGACAATTGAGACCTCTTGTTCAATTGCAGCTTGTAAGGTTAGAGAGCCCCCGCTATAATTCTTATAGAAAAGTTTGTTTTTTTTTTCTAATTTTTTTTTATGAAGAATAGTAGTATCTATTTTGAAATGGATAGTATAGTCATTGGTTTTCTTACAGAGACAAAATTGTCACCCGGATTCTATCACGGATAAAGAAAACAAAAACAATCTTTAATCATATGCTAGTTATTTTTATTTTTTGAATATTTCGTCAGAGAAGTTGTGCACAATTCAAAATTAATCAGCAATAATTACGCAGTTTTAGTTATTCAAAGGTTTGCTAATCAGCAAGTGAGTAATAGCCTCAAGGGAAGACAGAAGGTGGAAAAAAGAGGGAAAGTCAATGTGAAGAATTCACTAAAGAGTCAAATACCTGCTTAAACTGCACATCTTCTGTCTCCTCCGGACTCAATTCTGTGATACAGACATAATATTAGTAATACGAGGTAGCAAAGAAAGTTCAAATGCTAATATCTACTAACCACTCATTTTGAAACAACAACCACCAAGTATAATCCCACTAGGGGATGGTAGTGTGTACCCCTACCCTGGAGTAGAGAGGTTGTTTCCAATAGACCCTCTCCCTCCCTCCAAGAACTCTCGAACTCACAACCTCTTGGTTGGAAGTGAAGTGGAGGGTGCTCACCACTAGAGCAACCCACTCTTCGCCTAACTACTCCTTTTGAAAATATAGGCAAAATTTGGAGATACAATGAATGGAATGGCTAAACCGGAACTAAAAACTCGACATTAGATTATTGTGTAGTGGTGTATCAGAAGTACTCAAATCACATGGTTTGCTAAACTAGAATTAGTTCACTTTCCGAACAAAAGGCTCTCAATTTGGCATTGAATATAGGATATCTCAATATCAGCAAGGAAATAGGTTAAGCCACCTCATATTAAGTCAACAGCAGTGAAAATTAGATCCTAGACAAGAACTCAGTGGTGATTTTTGAGAAAGCTTAATCTTATACCATGGTGAAGAAAACCCATTCATACCTTTCTGGGCTGAGCCATGCACTTATTGTTACACAATGTAACTCGAATAGTTAAGATTTTCCAATGTTATATGTATAGAAGGAAGAATGTCATGCAATTAAAAATGATTTATCAAAAGCAAGTAAAGTTTATTCTGTTGAAACAAGAAAAAGAAGAAAGAGAAATGATCCTATTGTGCAAAGGGTTCAAATTAAGCTAATTGACTGACCAAATGACAGTAATTTCAATAAACTCACCATATGCTTCTGAAAAGCTCTGGCCTTCCATTGGTAGCCTCATGTCATCTGCAGCCATAACATATGTAACGACAGGTCATTATATCTATCAGTCAAGATTTGAGACGGTTTACTATGAGCAGCATGGAGACGGAAAAAGTTCAGTAGCTCCAAGTCTTAACACTACAACAAATGCATATATCTCTCAAAAATTTAACCCAATCCGAGATGCAGCATTGTACACATTGAGGCAAATTCCTATAACCAAAAGAGAAGGAGATATTATAGAAGTTCGTACAACTCCACAAACAAAGGCTCAACTTTTCGATCATCCACAATTGTGAAAACTACAACAAAGGAAGAATTCTCAAACCAGTTAGGATAAACAAGAAAAAATTCAACATATACCTGACATATATTTGGTGAATGAATCCCAGGAATATTGTTAACATGCGATAAAGGTAGCTACGTCATACAGTTAAATATGAATATCAACTCGGTTACCTGTAGCTCTGAGTGCAGTTAGGCGCCTTTGTTGGGCCATTGCTAGGGCTACTGCTCCTTCTACCTTTAAAAGGGGAAAAAGAGGATGAAACAGAAAACTAAATCAATTACACAAGAGATTTCATCAAATTCACAGAAAATGAAATCAATTACACAAGAGATTTCATCAAATCCTAACACATATTACAACTTTTATTTCCATTTTGAAGCATGTGAATAGCAGTTCCAGACCATTGATATTATAACTGATTTGTCATCAACCTTTCTGTTCAGTGTTCACTGTTCAGCAACAAGATATGAAGCTTTAGCATCTTACATTCAAGGTTATACGACAAGAAAAATGAGGTTATAATTTATTATGAAACAAGTTTGAATTATTACTCCCTCTGTTCCGTTTTGTTTGGCACTGTATCCTTATTAATCGGTTCCAAAAAGAATGACTATATTACAATATTTCCTTAAGGAGAATCTTTTATAGCACACAAATGCTATGAAATGTTTAAAACCTCAAGTTTCCATTTTATAGCCACACGAATGTTATGGCATATTTAAGACCACAAGTTTCAAAGGTCTTCCTTCATTTATTAAACTTTGTGCCAAGTCAAACTATGACAAACAAAGTGAAACGGAGGGAGTACTTTGGTATTAATCTACTACCTTTGGTCCTATAGAACTATAGTCTGATGGCCTTTCTCCAACTATTTCATGGATTTCTTGCCCCGAAACAAATAAGATAAAAGAAGAAGACAGAACACAAAAACAAAAGAAAAGCTACCTACAATGATCCTGATTTCTGTTGGCCACTGTAACAGAAAATCAGTCCAATATGGCAAAAGAAGAACAAAAGTTATGCTATCAATTTCTTCACTTTTTAGAGAAAGGAAGAGCATTTATCAGAGATGCTGAAGATAAATATTCTTAAAACAAAGTTCAGTTGAATATAATGGTGATACATTTTTTAGGCATTTGTTTATGAATAGTGTATCAAGTTCTATATCAACAAAGAACACTTATCTGGCTTGCTTGACTTCAAGTAAAACAAAAATATTTGATGATTTCGGAGGTTAATGTTGAAGAAAAGTTTGCATTTTGCTAAGGCAATATACTATCACTCAAGTGGACTAAATGGTCTAGTAAAACTAAGCGATGTGACTCTCAGGATAAGCTGACTAAGCTGACTGTGAAGTTTTGGCTCTAAGACCCACATCCAATTCTGGCCATATTTATTCCCTGCACACACTTGGATAACTCTTCAGATTTTCCTCCCCCCAGGGTAAAGGATCAACGCAGATATACAACAAAGGGAAATGTATGGAGTTAGCAAGCAAATGAAAATGATATTCTCTTCAATTGCCGTAGTGTAATTGCAAGGGATTAGTCTAGTTTGGTAGCACCTTTTGATAAAGACTACATGGGTTGTAATCCTATTATCCTTGCCTACTCTTCTATTGTCTACTTCCTTGATCATCACCATAATTGCTTCAGCATGACAACATCAAAGCTTTGCTGGAATTGTTCCACTCCTCTCATTGGAACAATTCCATAGGAGGTGATTTCAATAGTCACATTGCGGCGAAGTCGGGGGATTATGATGATGTGCATGGCGATTTTGGTTTTGGAGTTAAAAACGGAGGAGGAACATCGCTACTGGATGTTGCTAGAGCTTTTGATTTGGTGATAGCCAACTCAAGTTTTCTAAAGGTGGAACACTTGATCACTTTCCAAAGTTCATGACAAAGATCGATTATCTGCTCGTCCAAAAGTCTGATGTAAGCCTTTGAACGGATTGCAAGGTCATCCCGAGAGAGAATCTCACGACCCAACACAAGCTCTTGGTCATGGACCTTAAGATCACGAGGAGGAGGAGAAAGAGAGTTGTGTCTAGTCAACCAAAGATCAAGTGAGGAGCCTTGACTAAGAACAAAACTCAGGAATTAGGAGACAAGTTGCTGGCAATGGGGGCTTGGAGGAGTACCGGGGACGCAAGTGGTATGTGGACCGCGACTTCGAATAGCATTAGGGAAGTTTCTAACTGGGTATTAGGGGTCTTGAGGGGCTATTCGGGTGGTCACAAATGGGACTGGTAGTGAAATGACGAGGTCCAAAGGGAAACTAGAAAGCGGCATATTTTAAGCTACTAGAAAGCGTTGGAGAGGAGATGACGGGGAAGAATAGGAGTTGTATAAGGTGGCGAGGACGAAGGCAAAGTTAGCGGTTACGGCAACTAAGACTGCAAGGTTTGGGCGATTGTATGCTGAAATTGGGAGGCAAAGACAGGGATAAGAAGTCGTATAAACTAGCTAAGGTAAGAGAATAGAAGGCCCATGACCTGGTCTAGAAGTGCATTAAAGACGAGGATGGTAGAGTATTGTTGGATGAGTCACTTATTCGCCGAAGATGGCACACCTACTTTCATAAACTATTGAATGATGAGGGAGACAAGAGCATTGTCCTGGGTGAATTAGAATATTACGAGAGTCGTAAAGACATCGACTATTGTAGGCGTAGAAGTGTTGAGGAGGTCGAGGGGGTTATGCGTAAGATCTGCAGGTGAAGAGCAACCGGGCAAGATGAAATCCCGATGGAGTTCTGAAAGAGCGCGGGCAGGGCGAGCTTGGAGTGGCTTACTAGGTTATTTAATGCTATTTTCAAGACGAAGAATATGCCCGACGAATAGAGTACAATGATCCCTTTGTACAAAAATAAGGGTGATATACAGAATTGCAACAACTATCGGGGTAACAAGCTGCTAAGCTTCATTATGGAAGTCTTAGAAAGGATGAGTTGCGTGTGAGGAAGAGTGTATCTATCTCCAAGAACCAGCTTGGATTTATGTTGGGGTGTTCGACTATGGAAGCCATTCACATTGTTAGGAGATTGATGGAGCAATATGGGGATAGGAAGAGGGATCTACTTATGGTATTCATCGACCTTGAGAAGGGCTACGATAAAGTACCTATAGAGGTGATATGGAGATGCTTGGAGTCTTGAGGCGTTCCTGATGCATACATTAGGGTGATTAAGGATATTTATGATGGAGCTATGACCCAAGTGAGGCTCGTGGGAGAGGAGTCGGACCATTTCCCAATTGAGATGGGGCATAGTCTAGGAGAGATAGTCTCAAATACCTTGGGTCAGTTATACAAGGGAATAGAGAGATCCACGAGGATGTCACACATCGTATCGGGGGTTCCTATAATTTGTATGCATCGACTTGAGGGGGAGTGTTAAATAGTTATGTAAATAGCCCTAGTCCCAAATATCTATTGTGTATAGTTATAAATAGCGCTATTGTAAAAGGCTTAATAACAACAACAACAACAACTACCCAGTATAGTCCCACGGGGTGGGGTCTGAGGGTAATATGTACGCAGGTCTTACCCCTACCCGATATGGCAGAAAGGTTGTTTCCAGTCAACCCTCGGCGAAAGATCGAGAAAAGAAAAAACAAAAACAAAAACAAAAGCATTAGTGATGCCACAATAAACCACAAAAAAACCTGACATATAAAAGAGCGAAGTAAACAAAGAAACAACATGAACAAAAGGCATTAGTAATTCTAGGAGTATTCACGGAGATGTTTACCTATCGGGAACCCCCCGACCCATCCCTACCCCGCGAAATAATAGAAGCACATAACCTACAACCTTGGTACTAGACCTCCAGACTTTCCTATCAAGGGCCATGTCCTCGGAAATCCGCATAATAGCCATGTCCTGCCTAATCACCTCCTTCCAATACCTCTTGGGCCTCCCTCTGCCACGACTCGTGCCAACTACCAACAGCCACTCGCAACTCCTCACCGGTGCATCGAGGCTTCTCCTCCGCACATGCCCGAACCACCTGAGTCTCGCTTCTCGCATATTCTCATCCATTGGGGCTACCCTCACCATTTCCCGAATAACTTCATTCCTGACCCTATCCAACCTGGTGTGCTCGCACATCCACCTGAGCATCCTCATCTCCGCTACCTTCATTCTCTAAATATGAGAGTTCTTCACCGGCCAGCACCCCGCCCCGTACAGCAGGGCTGGTCTAACCACAGCTCTATAAAACTTCTTCTTGAGATACTGTGGCACTTTCTTGTCACACAAGACTCCCGACGCAAGCCTCCATTTCGACCACCCGGCCCCTATTTGATGAGTGACATCCTCGTCGATCTCTCTGTCTCACTGAATCACCGACCCAAGATATCTGAAATTGTCCTTCTTGGCGATGACCTGAGAACCAAGCTTCACGTCCTTACCAACTCCTTCTTCGCTCGGCCCGAAGCTAAACTTGCACTCCAAGGCTTAATAGAATATCTATAATAGATTTTTATCACGTGCATTCTCACAATTATGTCGTAAAATGTTGTAAAAAAGTTTAATATACATTGTTAATGTTTTTCCCCATCTCAAAGGTCCTAGATCACTTTGAATATCTTAAGTGTCTAAAAACTACTCCACAAAATATGATGTGCAATATAAAAAAGTTCTGAAATTGCATAAACCAAAATCCAAAGAAAAAGTTCACGGAAGAAAAGAATATGTAAAAGACCTTTAGTGATGTCAGTTCCCGAAGACCTTTATCCACTAGTAGCATACTTTCAACATTCCCGTCTCCTGAAAGTTCACTCAGATCATGCGGAAGTGCTTCCCTTTCTTCTGGATCATTGTAAACTACAAAAAAAAGTTATTTTAAATAATAAGTTAAACAAAGCAGGCTTTAAATGGTTTAGGTTGCAGGAAATCAACATTAACTTTTGCGAAAATCTTACGTAATGAGTTCTCATCTTTAGCTTTTTGCCCTGCCTCCAACACAACTTCCAAAGGTAAAGGGGCAAGGGATGACCAGTATTCTTGTTTTGCTCCAGCTATGTCTGTGAGAATACCTGCATGATGCTTAACTTTACAAGAATGATCCAAATGGGAACAAAGACAAAATCTAATTTTTCTACACCTAAGTCCAGGGAAAAAAGAAATGCAGAGTTTAACTTGGAAGATTGAATTGGTACCGGGGCGTGAATAAATGTGAACTATTTAACCACTCTGACTGATCTCACTTAAACTATATCAGCAGTAGGGCACAATCACCCTTGAATTAGTTTTGGTATACTTTGTACAATCCATTAAAGGGAATGGAATGAAATGATAATTTTACTTTTAAATGTCTGGAAAAGCCTTCACATAAATCACAACTTTTTGATGTTCCATCTTTCCTAAATTACTCAGGCACTGATACTGAGCAGATTAAGATTTCACTGTATCCCCTCCACCCTCCCCCATACAAATTGCGCACTTCAAATTTGTGCTTAGGATTCAACTGTCCATACGCTACTTCTTTTTGAAGACATGTAGTAACATTTTTGTCATGTCTTGTGCGTTTCCAAGAGAAATAGAAAAGGTTTCATGTGATGGACCTCCTAAAAGGTATAACAGATTTTAGACAGTAGAAGAACATAAATTAGAGTGGATTCGTTATTTTCTCTCCTTTTTTTTCAGATAAGTTTATATTTGTGTTAACAATCATTTTTATAGTTTACAGTTTTATGTAATTTCCAGTGTCCATTTTCTAGTGACATCCAAAAACAAACTCAACTACGATGACTTCTCAATTTTATGCGTAGAAGGCGGAGCAGAGAAGAAGGCATAGTTGAAGAATCTGGGGTCCTAAATGCAAAAAAAAAAAAAAAAAAAGAAGAAGAAGAAGAAGAAGAGAAGCAATGATTGTGAAAATAATAGAAGAAATTTATTTTTATGCCAATAAATGTGGTCAAGGTGTCCCAAAGAAGTACAATATTAAAGGAACATTGAGTTCTTAATCCCAATGCTTCAATGCTTAAAGTAAAGTAACTCGTTTGTCTAGAAACTCATTTATAAAATAAAGTAATTTAGTGATCACGGATTTACTTTAAGAACACAAATATAATTCTAATTGTCTAGATATATTAAGCACCACAAATCAGGAAAATTTCTTGGCACAAGAAATTAATATACCATAGTGGACGCATAAACTCCAATAGCGTGCAAGCCAACACCTCTTGAGAACAACCTCTTCCTAAGGTGTGAAACTGTGAATTACATAAGTATGCAAAAGGAAAGGGGGAATAGTTACAAAGAAAGGCCACAAAATAATTACATACATACCATCTCTTCTTGACTCAGTATCATTCTTCGAGTCATAGTTCGCAGGGACTATGCAAAAGAAAGAAACGAAACGCTTATGCTATTAGAGATGCAAGATAGTTTATTATTCATGCTCATAAGAGTATTATGATTATAGATGAGTATAATTCCTTTGACATGGTGGACAGCATATAGGAATAAATCATGATTACAATAACCGAAAATCTTTGTCTACTCTATGACCTTGTTAAACTAAGTGCATTTCCGTAACCAAAAAACTTTACTAAATGTTATCTGCTAACAATTTTCCAACAGCAAAGTACATGTATTTCAATTTTGTCCCAGCATTACTAAGTAAGAAAATACAATGACATTTCACGACCATAAACTGCCAAAGAAAAACGCAATTATCTTTCTTGAATTCTTTGGAAAAATGAAATACTGAAATAATATCCACGATATACTCCCTCCGTTTCAATTTATGTGAATCTATTTGACTGGAAAACTTTTGAACTTGTGGTGTAAAATGAGGCACATATATTTGTATGGCTATAAATTAGTGGCAGGGACTAAAAAGGAAAGAAGTTCACATAAATTGAAACGGAGGGAGTAAGCTTTTAACATTGTCCACTTTTTTTTATCTCCAAACTTTTGAATTTTCAGTAATTATGTTCTACACTATTCTCTAAGACTTGTTATAAGCTATCAGAATACTTCAATTCTAAAGGCCTCGTATCCAACGACTCATCATGAAATCAAGATTGCAAAGCTAAAGAGGTAGATTCACAAAACTTTTAAGTTATTTTTCTTTCTGAAAGGATAATATTCAAGTTTTAATTTGTTGCACTTATATCTCAGAAGACTAAAATAGGAATTTTTAGTCCTTAATCATAGATATAAAGAATGATCTATTCCTGAAATAAGAAATCAAATATAAAGGATGAAGGTTACAAATACCTCAGCTTCTGTTCGAAGAGTTGCAAGCTCGTCACTTTTTCCACCATAAGTTTGTGATGCAACTTTTAGAGCAGCCTGTGATGTACACATCTTAAATTTCATCCAGGGGAATAAGTGAAATAAATATGATAATGTCATACTGTCGCTTTCCTACTTTATGTGAAAAGCTCCTACTAAAAGATCATACATTTCTTTACTCCAAACAAGTTTAAGGTTCAAACTGTAATTCGATTGTTATGTGATGTTCCATGTCGGATTAACTCTACTTAAATATAAAAATAAGGATAATATTTTTTTCTTCTACTATATTAATGTATTACTATGTAGAGAAAATTATACTTTTTCTTCGAAGTTATATGTTCAACTGACGTGTGTCACAAAATATAAAATAAGGAAGAATATATTGAACTTTCTATCATACATACCTCCCTTTGTTGTAAAGCTGCTTGTTTCCTGTACAAAGGAAAATTAAACACATAATTGAATTTAGCCTAAATGACTTTAGAATGAAGGTCAATGTTCTTTGATTATGAAGCTTACCTGCTTAAAAGACGAGCCTCCATTGACACACCTTCCCCAAGACTGGCAACCTAAAAGCAAGACAAATGTTAAGCAGCTCAAATATTGTGAAGGCTCACGACTTTTCTGCGAATCTCTTACTTTCAGCAGTGGAATTACTCGAACCACTGCTCGACCCCATGATGAGCTTTCATCACTTTGCAACATCGAACAGTGTTATTGCTATGTTGTCAGCATCCACATATAGTCTGAAAGCAAAGGAGAAAAACTAACTAATGCGAGAAAAGTAACAAATATGTCCTTGAAGATTTACCTGCTGCTCAAGCTGCCTAGCCCTTGCCTCAGCTTCTTCACAACGCTCTTCTGCAAGTCGAAGCTGAAAGGATATATAACGATCCACTGCCCATGAGCATGATGGATTGAAATGATAAACTAATTCTATTAGCAAACATTAGCATTACCCAGCGCCTAAGTACCCAACTGACTGCTTTTGAGAAGGAAGTTGTTCTTACCTTTTCGAGTAAACTTTCATTCTCTTCTTGAAGCATGTCAACCTGCATTTTGGATCAAATATCATCAGCATCAATATTGTAATTAGAGATTGATAAGAATGGACATTGGGTCTAACTCAACCCAAAAAGCTAGCTTGTGAGGTAAGGATTGCCCAAGCCATATAAGGAGACCAAAGACCTCAAATCCCTCCGATGTGGGACAACTCAACACCCCCTCACGCCCAGGACTCTGGAGCATGGACAACATAAATGGAAGCCCAACATCGGTAACAATAATTGGGATGGGCCTGGCTCTGATACCATGATAAGAATGGACCTTGGGCCTAACTCAACCTCAAAAGCTAGCTTGTGAGGTGAGGATTACCCAAGCCATATAAGGAGACCAAAGAACTCAAATCCCTCCAATGTGGGACAACTCAACAGAGATCATGGGAACTCAATCAAGATTCTAAAAAACAATAGTAACTTACCATAGAAAACTTCCTTGTTCGGGAAGTTCAATACTATAAACTTAGTGGTTTTTAAAAGTTTTGACAAGTAGTTGAATGATTGATACGGTTGGTAAATGAACTAACCTCATCTTGTAAAGCAGATGAAGAGGCCTGAGTGGGAGGTTCTTTATACTTGAAAGTACCAAAATCTACTGATAACCTGCTCTTTGACCCAATAAATGGAAGATTAGAACACATTCAGCAATGCACAAGACTGTTTAATGTACACCCAGTCAACATTTGCATTTAGGCTTCGTCATGTTCAAAAACTAACATCTAGAATGTGGGATGGACGGACAAGTGTTTTACATTTCGGAACAAACTTCAATTCAAGTTCTAGAACTGAGGAGTGAGTAGTAATTAAATGACTAAAATGTCAACATTTGTAAAATTGGTAAAGCTATTTTGTCAACATAGTGAGCATCAAAACCTCATACGACATGCTACTGTGCACTCAAACTAGTAAAATTGGTTTTGATCAAGGAGAAACACTTGAGACTTCCATGCTTACGAGCTTAACTCTATATTCATAGTAACTTATTAGTTTCGAGGGTGCACACATGTTGAGATGGGTCCAATCAAAGAAATGCAAAAGTCAAAGAATTAAGATTTACTGATTCAAAGAATCAAAGATTACCTTTTATCTTTACGAGCTTCAGGTTGAGGCTCAATTGCAGCTGCATTAGAACCAACTGGCCTGAGCGAGAGAGGCACATTAGAAGGTACAACAGGAACTGACTTGCCACCAAAGTGACCCGAGCGGTTAGCTGCTAGAGCACGAGCAGATAGAGGCTGTTCCGGGATGCTGGATTGAGACGATAACTGATTGCCAGCCAAAGGTGTAGTAGGTGCGCGAGCAGATGGTGGTTGTTCCAAAGTGTTTTTAGATTGAAAAGTTAGCTTACTCGGGACAGCTGCAGAAGTAGAAGAAGTGGTCTGGATGGATGAATGAGAATGTTGATGAACATGAGCATGTTGTTGCTGTTGCTGCTGTTGTTGGTTTTCCAAGGAGGAGCCAGATCGGAGAGAAGTTCGAATAGGCGTTGTTGAACGAGCTGACAAAGGCTGCTGATCTAAAGACTCCGAAGACGAAGATGGTCTGATTCCTAATACTGATGCTGGACGTGCAGTCGACGCATGTTGTTCTATGGATGTACGGATTGATGCTGGACGTGTAGCTGATGCATTTGCTTCTGTGGATGCACGAACTGGCTGAGAGAGGACAAAGAAATCAACGCTTCAATCTTGATTCTTGCATTAAAAAATTACTTATCTCAATTTATTTGGCTTTGATTGGACGCTGAGTTTATCTAAGCAAGATAAGTAATAGTACCAAACCTAGTATCGAATTGTGATCTATAACAAATAGTCATTTATGACAAAATGTAAATGTGTCAAATTGAGAGTGAGGAAGTATTTTAATGGTGTTATGTAAGAGTACCTTTTGACCCAAAGAGTCAGTAGATGCAGATGGTCGGATTCCTAGTGATGTCGGACGGGTAGTCGATGCCTGTGGTTCGCTGGGTGTCCGGACTGACTAACACACAACAAAAGAAACCAGACTCAAGCTACTTATTTTCAGTAATTTTATTAAAAACATCAAAGGAGCATGTGCAAGTTTTTTAAAGTATATATTTACCAGAGGAGTACGAGTTCGATTGGGCCTTCCACCCAGGCCAATAGCAGCAGTAGAGGGAGCCACAGCCACAGGGTTGTATTCATATAGCTCGTCTTCATCATCGTCGTCATCGGCTTGTTGATGGGCCATTACCTGAGCCAGCCTCTGCGCCGCCGCCTTTGCATTCTGCGGCCGCCGTACCGCACTTGACCCTGACGCTGACCGCGCGTGCCCATGACCCTGCATCTCCGCCCACCCGATGCCTCCACTCTGCGTTATTCCTGCGATTTCAACCCCAATTAAATGAAATTATTTTATTATATATATCAAAAGATAAGAATTTGAATGAAACAATAATAATTCTTCTAATAGTAATTTCCTTTAGCCTTAGACGTCATAGAAATTGGAACAAAATGAAAGTAATACCTTTTAAGTAGAGTCTAAACCAGATCTTTCTCAAACGCTTTGATGTTAGAAGATGAATCCATGCATCAAGATAATTCCATCAATCTTTGATGTTAATTCAATATTAGCCCACCAATTTAGATTTATTTATATCAGGGTAACAACGTATAAATGAGCCCAATTTGAATTTTGGTTCTTGTTGTTTCGCGAGAAGAATATTGTGGACGAGATTGGAGTCGCCACCTTGCATTGCATGCGGGGAAGATGCGAATAATAATAATGCCTATGGTTACAAGCACTAGTAGTGCTAGAATCGCGTATAACAGGTCAAATCAAATGATGGATTTATATAATTAAACTAGTTAAAATTTGTCTGAACAGCTACTCCCTCCGGTCCAAAATAAGGGATTTTTTTTTTGGATGTTTTCACACATATTAAGAAAGTCACTTTTTAGCATTAATTAGCAATAGAATTAACCATTTTAACCTTACTATCTCACATAAACACTCCTAACACATATTCTAATACTATTTACTCCAAAGACAATGTAGGAAAAATATCATTAAGTCATTCTTGAAATCCGAAAAAATTACTTATTTTGGACAACAAAAAAAGGCCAAAAAATCACTTATTTTGGACCGGAGGGAGTAGTATTTTGTAATTCTTAATTATAAGGATCAATCTTTACTTATCAATATGTATACGGTCTAAATCAGGTATACCCGATTTTATATGCTTGGGATTGCTTTAAGAAAAAGCTCAAAATGGACCTAGCTCGAGTCCGATGGCAGAGTATAGAATCGGAAGACCGAAGTGCTCGATGTAGGCCAGGACGAGTATGATCAACCTCGAGATAATACTGTTATGATTTATTAAGATAAAGAGCGAGATTCCCGCAACAACCCGAACTCCCCGACTTCAATTTGGGGATGTACTTGTACTTGGCGGTTAGACAACTGTGTAATGAGATTCACTACTATAATTAGATGTGTACCATATTTAGGATTCCCCTACTATATAAAGGGGATCCCATTCATTTGTAATGGATAATTCATTGAAAAGGGAATATACATTTCTTCACTTTCTTGCTTACTGCTCATCAAAGTTGCCTTATTATTTTAGTGTTCTTACTAACATGCCTCGAGGCCACCGTAACTCGGGGTCAAGACTTGACTTGCACAATAGTTTGATTTGCTTTACATATTCAATCTATATATTTAATTCCTTGTTTATCAATTGATATTGAATCAAATCACATATCTTTAAAATTACAATATAAATTTAATTGTTACTCGGATGTTAGGGTAAACAGTTTGGCGTCCACTAGGGCTAGCAAAATGGTTCAAAAAAATAGTTAATCACCCATATTATCTATTTAAAAATGGGTTGGATAATAAACTATTTGAAAACGGGTCAAATATGGATAAGAACCATATTATCCATTTAGAAAATAGAGAACCAATGAGTAACCAATGGATAACCAATAGGTCTAACTTTTACATTTGTAAAGCCTTGAATTTGGGGTTCCACAAGTTAGAGAGACTAAAAATTCTCTAAAAAGTGATCATACACAAGAAGTCATGGATATTATGTGTAACCCATATTATCCGTATGTGTAACCCATATTATCCACCGGTTAACCTATTTTTATTTACCCGTTTAAACCCGAACCATATCCGACCCGACCCTCCATTTTCCCACTCCTAGCGTCCACCATGGGTCTAAGGAAAATAATGATTTGTTTCAGTACTAATTCAATAACACACATTATTTTCATACTTGTTCTTGTCAAGAATTTTTGTTCTCAGATTAAAACATGCCAAACTCACAAAACGCACACATACATGGCGATGATGGTCTTGGATTTTACGGAGAAAGCAATAATGTAGTTGCTCCAAGAGCCAGTGTACCACCGATTAACCCTGGGAAAGTGTCGATCTAGTTGATATTAGTTCGCACATTACTTGGAACGCGGACTTAGGCGCATACGCCAGAGGAAGTGTACGTAGTGAAGGGCGATATGGTGGCCAAGGAACACATGTTGTAGGAGACGGGGGAGTTAGTCTCCGGGTAATATTCGAGATGCTACAAGCAGCTATCACTCGACTTCAGAGTTAACATAGAACTTCGAGTGTGGTCAAGCCGAAAATCACTCATCGTACCAAGCTAGTGCCAGAAAGGGCGAGCAGTAACAGATCTGGGACTGATCCTACAATTATGAAAGTGCTCGAGGAACTCACTAAAAGAATCGATTTGGGAGAAAATAAAATTGAAGATAATGACAAAAAAGTAGAAACATACACTCCCAAGTTGATCATATATTGGGAGCACCCCTAATTGTAAATTGTTTGGATTCAAAAAAGTTCGTGAAGAAGCCTTCTTCCTTAGAGTGCGGCTTTGAATCCCATTCCAAAGAAGTTTTGTATTCCAGATATACTGAAATACAACGGGACCATCAATCCTAATGAACATATCACTACATACACATGGGGATAAAGGGAAGTGACTTAGAAGATGATGAGAGTCTGTTTTATTGAAAAAATTTAGGGAAACTCTATCGAATGGAGCAATGATTTGGTATCGCAGCTTGCCACCGAATACCATCGACTCATTTGCCATGTTAGCACATTCTTTTGTGAAGGTGAACGCTGGGGGCATAAAGGTCACAAGGAGGAAATCAAACGTTTTCAAGATAAGACAAAGGGAAAATGAAATGCTGAGGGATTTCGTGTCCCAATTTCAGATGGATCAGATGGAGTTACCATTGGTCATAGATGATTGGGTCATTCAAGCTTTCACCCAGGGGTTGAACGAGCGGAGTTCGATAGCATCATGACACTTGAAGCAAAATCTAATATAGTATCCAGTCGTAACTATCAATCGAAGGTCAGGGTCAAGGACGACTAGTTGGAAGCCCCTTCGGGTTCAGTTCATCCGAATAGATTGGAGGTTAAAGCCTCGAGGGATACCGATAGGGAACCAAGGTCGAACAAAGAACAGTATCAGCCATATATCGCAGATCGAAGAAATAATGGTTCGGGCGCAATCCTTCTCGGAATGATCGAATAAATTATCGAGGACAAAATTCTCGGGGACTTATCAGTAAAATTGGTTTTGATAAACATGTTGATCCCATAGAAGCACCTCGGTTATCAGAGTGTAATTTTAGTGTCGATGCATCGGAGATTATATTGACTATCAGAAATATCAAAAACATCGGGTGACCTAGACCTATCGAGATTGATCCTTCTCAAATGAAACCAAATTTGATGTGTAAATATCACGGCACACATGCCCATAGGACAGAAGACTGCAGACAAGTGAGGACGAGGTAGCTTGATTGTTCAACGAGGACCACCTTTGAGAGGTCCTCAGTGATCGAGCTAAGAATCAATTCAGAGAAAGACATATCAACATAAAGAATGAGCAGGAAGAACTGCAGCATGTCATTCATATTATTATTGGTGGGGTCGCTATTCCACAAGGGCCTATATTCAAACGTATCAAGGTGTCGATCACCAGAGAAAATGCGGACTCGGGGTTATGTGACCGAAGATATCTTATCGTTCAATGACGAAGAAGCGGAAGGCATTCTCAGCCACACAACGATGCCCTGGTAATTTCTGTTTTGTTAAATTAAATTCAAGTTAAACGTGTTCTAGCGGAACCAGGTAGCTCATCAAACATAATGAGATCGAGGGTCGTAGAGCAGCTTGGCATGCATGACCAAATTGTGCTTGCATCTCGAGTCCTAAACAGCTTCAACATGGCAAGTGAAACAACCAAGTAGGAGATAATCCTACCACTAAACATGGACGTGACTATCCAAGATACAAAATTCCATGTCATCGAAGGCGACATGAGATACAATGCACTGCTCGGAAGGCCTTGGATCCACGATATGAGGGCAGTATCGTCGACCCTTCATCAAATAATGAAATTCCAGGCAAAGGATAGTGTGAAAACGGTTTACATGGAACAACACATTGCAAAGGAAATGTTTGCAGTCGACGAGGTGACACAAATATCAGCACCTTTAACCTTAGAAAAATTGATCACCAAAGATAACTAGACGGCCAAATAGCAATCATCGTCCCCAGCCTCGACCGAATCTGAGAAACAGCTTATCAAGGAAGAAGAGGAGGATTTCCTTACTCCTCAAACTTTCGTTGTCCCTCAAGAATTAGATGCAACCAAGTTAATGGTCGAAGAGCTGGAATAGGTGATAATGATCGAGTATCTACCTGAATGAAACGTATACCTGGGAACGGTGTTAAATCCAAACTCAGGAAAAAATTTATTCAATTTCTTATTACTAACATGAATTGCTTTACGTAATCCCATCTAGACATGACAAGGATCCCATCAGAGATAACAACTCATCGGCTGAGCCTGGATCCTAAGTTTAGACCAATTAGGAAAAAGAGAAGACCACAATCTGAGGTAAAACACACCTTCATAAAGGATGAGGTAAATAAACTTCTCAAAATAGGATCTATCCGGGAAGTTAAATATCCTGAATGGTTAGCGAATGTAGTCGTAGTCACCAAAAAGGGGAACAAACTTAGAATGCGTATAGACTATAGGGACTTGACCAAAATGTGTCCGAAAGACCCTTTTCCTTCTACCTAAAATCGATCGCATGATCGATGCCACGGCCGGCTACGAGATCATTTCCTTTCTTGATGCCTATTCTGGGTACAATCAAATCCGGGTGGACCTAGAAGACCAAGAAAAGACTTCTTTTATCACTAAGTATGGTGTCACACCTCTTTTTGGCGCGCTTACCCCAAAGGATAAATGCATAAGGGAGTTTTTCCAATTTAAGTGACAATATTCGAAATGAGATTATTTATTTATTTCAGAGTCGCCACTTGGAATAAATTATGGTGTCCCAAGTCACCGATTTATTTAAATCTCAAATCGAGGAAATTTTTGACTTTCCAAATGTAGTCTGCGAACCAGAAATTCTAAGTAAGGAATTCTGTTGACCCGAGGGAAGGTGTTAGGCACCCCGGGATCCCGTGGTTCTAGCACTGTCGCTTAAATTATTGTAATGGCTAAATATTTGATTTTAAAATATATTCAATACTATAATACAATTTTAAATTATTTACCGCATTTGATTATTTTTTAAGAAAAAGTGAACATTCTTATTGAGGGACCCCGCAATTTTATTTTCTATTTAGCAAGGCTCGTAACATTTTTTATTTAAAAGGATAATCCTAAAGTGACTACATTTTTTTTATTTAGTTTATCTTTAAAAGAAAAGAAAAAGTTCTAATTAATTACATGCTTAAAATGCTATTCTATATTAGTACAAAAGGTGTTCCCTCACAAGCCGACTAAATGACAAATTTATTCTTCAAAATATAGAACTAACTACAATTTGACAAAACTAATAAAACGGAAAATAACAACAAATATTAATCAACAACTTCTCTATTTCATTTCAAAACTTCAACTTCCAATTCGATCTTGTATCAACACATAATTTTTAGAATGTGTACCTAGTATTGAAAAGAAGGGGAAGATGGAAAATCGACAGGCCGGTGAAAGTACAGCAACAACAACAATAATAACCAGCAGTAGCTTCAACACCTCAATCTAGAATATCCCAGCAATATGGAGAAAAACCAGTAAAAATAGAGAAGAAAAATATATTCTGAAATTTCTCTTTGCTTTCTCTCTCTAGCTTTGAACTCTCTTCAATTCTCAAAAGAAACTCTCAAAAATTAAATTCTGTCCGTGTATATTTCTGTATCCAGAGTGTATATCGAGTGTATACTGCTCTCTTTTTTTCCTTATTTTTCTTCTCTTCCTATTGTTTCCTCTCTTTTTTTTCCACCCCTTTTTTCATAAATCCTCTCTTCTATTTATAGTCAAGAATTTTGAAAAATTTTAGATTTTTTATTAAAAAGAAAAATATTTTTTAATTTAAAGAAAACCCACTAATCCATGTTTTCCTCTCCTTGTTTTCTTCCTTGATTTCCTTGCTCCCCACTACTTTATGTCATGTGATTATGATTATTTTTTGGCTAAAGAAAATCTAAAATTTTCTTCTTGGGCCAAGGGGTTTTGGGTTGGGTAAGGGTGCTTAGGATTGAGCTTGTAACTTAATTTGCAAGATGGCCCAATCCAATTTTTTCTATTTTGTTCTTCTCCATTATTCAACTTCCTAATTAATAAAGCCCAAAATACTAAGATTAATTTATAAAACTAAAAATTATCTTGAAATACTAATTAACTCATAATAATAATTATCACACAAAATTAAACATTAATAAAAATAAAATTGCACGATTTGGACATTAAATGCTTAAAAAATGCAAAATACATATTTTTTATGACTTTTCATTTCTGTAAAATAAACTTAATTGTAAACTTGAATTTTATATACATATGCAACATATTTTTTTGTATATTTTATTTATTTAAACAAGCAAATATGCACAGATAAAAATCCAAATAATACAAGAAAAATAATACAAAATTCACAACAATTGCAAGAAAACTAAAATTATTTTATTTTGAATCTTTGGGAGTATTTCTCTTATAGGGCAAAAATCACGTGCTCACAGCTGCCTCTCTTTACTCGGAAACACGAAGAGTTTTCGTGCAAAGATAAGTGAGCGGGTACGAGCGATTTTTGCCCGTTTGAGTACTCCGTGTGAAGTATTTTTTGGAAAAAATTTGACCGAGCCACTGCTTCAGAAGGCCTCCTACATATCCTGGGCTAAACAGTCAATGTAGTTCGGGAAGTTTTGGTAGCTGGGACTACCATGACTGCTGTGATCTTGCTGTTGCTGCTATTGTTGCTGTTGCTGCTGTTGCCATTGCTTAACCGATCTCCTTATTACACCATGCTAAACAAAAAGTAAGAAGCTAGACTAAGTTACAGTATTGCAAATTCTTATCTATCTTTTCAGCTTGATCTTGTCATTTTCCTTGCCATCCTGCTGGCTTTGATGTTTCTTCACATGCTTCTTTTCTTCTAACAATTGTTATCTCGGCCTATCTTGATTGTCGAACTCCGACCGTTGGTCCCTTCATTGTGATCTTCGAACTATTTTCCTTCGAAGTTTGAATCTATCTTTTCTGACCCTTGTTGCCTTCCTTCTGATTTTGAACTTGGATTCATGCTGAGGATTTCCTTTATACTCTGTCACTTTCCGATTCTTCACTATCCTTATCAAATCTTAGAAATTGAGACGCCGTTTTGCTTTTCCGGCGGGCTTCTGACTTTATCGACAAACTCTAATCATAAATCGCCATTCCATTCTTCAGGGGGGCTCCCTGACTTCAACTACAACTTCAAAACTAAATTGCCACTCCATTCTTCAGGCGGGCTCCCTGACTTCAACTACAACTTCAAAACTAAATCGCCACTCCATTCTTCAGGCGGGCATCCTGACTTCAACTACGACTTCAAAACTAAATCGCCACTCCATCTTCAGGAGGGCTCCCCGACTTTAACTACAACTTCAAAACTAAATCGCCACTCCATTCTTCAGGCGGGCTCCCTGACTTCAACTATAACTTCAAAACTAAATCGCCACTCCATTCTTCAGGCGGGCTCCCTGACTTCAACTACAACTTCAAAACTAAATCGCCACTCCATTCTTCAGGCGGGCTCCCTGACTTCAACTATAACTTCAAAACTAAATCGCCACTCCATTCTTCAGGCGGGCTCCCTGACTTCAACTATAACTTCAAAACTAAATCGCCACTCCATTCTTCAGGCGGGCTCCCTGACTTCAACTACAAACTTCGCACTTCATCCCATCCCTATCGTCTTCCTTCGCTTCCTGCACCGCTTTCTTCTTCCTACATCACCTCTTAAACCATCATTTCTCCTAAATTACCTTGTTCTGGAATTGCTTTCCTCCTGGGTCGTGTTGTTTTCCCTCCTGACTGCTGGGGATATGTTTAGAATTATTTACTTGCCTGCTGAGGATAATGATGCTGGGAAAATTTTTCTTCATTCCCTCCCTTCCTTTGACTCATGCACTTGAATTTGTGCTGGGAACTCTTGTTGTAACCCTCTGCTTTATGGTGGGTTACTAGTTTCAAGACCTGCAATGTAAAGACTTAAGACATCCTCTTGTTATACAGGTAGGCGCCTGTTTTTATTAGCAACTTTTGAATTTAAAATGCATTCTGGCAAATCAATAAAAATAAAACAAACATAAAATATCCTATTCGAGGGCGGATAGTCCCATCGTATCCTATTCGAGGGCGGATACTCCCATCGTATTCTATTCGAGGGCGAATACTCCCATCGTATTCTATTCGAGGGCGAATACTCCCATCGTATTCTATTTGAAGGCGAATACTCCCATCGTATTCTATTCGAGGGTGAATACTCCCATCGTATTCTATTCGAGGGCGAATACTCCCATCGTATTCTATTCGAGGGCGAATACTCTCATCGTATTCTATTCGAGGGCGAATACTCCCATCGTATTCTATTCGAGGGCGAATACTCCCATCATATCCTATTCGAGGGCGGATACTCCCATTGTATTCTATTCGAGGGAGAATACTCCCATCGTATCCTATTCGAGGGCGGATACTCCCATCGTATTATATTCGAGTGCGAATACTCCCATCGTATTCTATTCGAGGGCGAATACTCCCATCGTATTCTATTCGAGGGCGAATACTCCCATCGTATTCTATTTGTGGGCGAATACTCCCATCGTATTCTAATCAAGGGTCGAATACTCCCATCGTATTCTATTCGAGGGGAATACTCCCATCGTATTCTATTCGAGGGCGAATACTCCCATCGTATTCTATTCGAGGGCGAATACTCCCATGATATCAATGTTTGAGAATGAACAAACCTGAGACGTCCTGTTCGAAGGTGGACAAACCTGAAATATCCTATTTGAAGGTGGACAAACCTGATACGTCATCTTGAATTGCCTTCCTCGTTTCTCCGAGAAAAGTTTCAACAACGGCAGAAAATTTTCTGCCCCAGTATTGGTGTTCTTCCTTGTGGCGTGACTTTCCGTTATCAATAGCACTTTCTTTCCCTGTTTCAAATCAAAGAAAATTTGTTAGTTCAAAACATTGTGAGCGGTTGTGCCGCTCATGTGGTGGTTTTTTCCTTTTCTCCTTTCCTCGCTCGGGGTTCCCAAAACTTGTTGGGGAATGATTTCAATTGGTGGAGATGATATTCCTGCTGGGGATGGGTTTTTCCATTTATCCCTTCCCCGTTATGTGTTTCTCAACTTGCTGGGGGTTATTTTGTTGAAGACGGGATTTCCTTTCTTCCTTTACCACTCTGTGTTGTCCGACCACCTCGGAACTTGCTGTAGATAACATTGTTGGGGGATTTTCATTTCCTCAAAATTGGTATTTCACTCTTCTTGAAGGCTGTTGAGGATGACACTGGTTCGGAGACCATTTCCCTTAAGACTCTCCTTCTTCCCCAAGTGGGTATTGACTTCTAGAAAATTTTCAAACTGAAAAGAAAATTTTCTGCCCCAGTTTAATAATCTTCTTTGCACCATACTTCTCTGCCGTCAATGGCATTTCCTTGCCTTGCATAATAATTGGAAAGTTGGTGGCAAGTTTTGAAGTCATTTCTCACGATGTTTTGACTAGACAGACTTTGATGGGGGAATTTTTGACAAAAGGAGAAAGATAAAAAGAAACAACAAAAAGAAGACAAGGGAGAACTGACTCTCTAAGAAGAAACAACTATAAAAACTTATCAAACGCGAATACCAACTCTATTGGTCATGACATGCACATATGGCCTATCCTCCGTCGTTAATCGCCTTTCACAATTTCCATCTAACTATCACCTTTGTTCGATTTGTAGTGCCCGAAGGGTTTTAACTTTCAAGCCTCTCTCATTTTTGTTTTCTCTCAGCTTTCGTCGCCTTATGGTGCCTGTGAAGGTTTTCACCGGTAAGACTCTCTCATTTGTATTACTTTTAGTTGGGGATTGGGGTGCCACTGCTAAGACTTTCCCGTAATTCTTTTCTGCTGGGAATCAGAGTCTTTTCTGCTGGGAATTAGAGTGTCATATTCTGATGAGACTCTCGTGTTTTCTTGACTTGGCCTCTTTTGAAGACTGATCGGAAGGTCTTTTTTTGGACCGTAATGTGGGATTTGGATAGGGCTAGAAAGAAAGGGTGTTGAAGGCTCAAAACAAAATTAATTTTGGGTTCAAAATTTACAACCTTCGGACCTAAATTTATTTATAATCAACACAATTTTTCTTTGCCCCAGTTTTTTACTTGGGAAATTTTTATTACTTTATTTACACTATGACCGAGCTGTGAAGCGCCTACGTATCCTCTTTAAGGAATCAGGGTCAAACGTAGTTCCCAATTCCCTTTTTTTTCATTCATTTTTTCTTTTTCTTTTCTTTTCTTTATCTCTTTTTGTTGTTTTCTTTTCTTTTCTTTTTCTTTATCCCTTTCTTCTCTTGTCTTTCAAACTTGTGTTTCTAGTCTTTGCAACTAATTCCGAAGGAGGGGTATGAAAGATTTTAAAATAAGGCACAAAGGGTTGACGATGGATAAAGTGTTTGGATAGCAGAACAAAATGCCTTCATCATTCCAATCATCAAAACATGCCAAGTACAAACAACGTATTCACGACATCTTCTGGTTGTGCCAAGATTGATAACCATATCGTCCATTCGCCTTTTCATCTATCATTTTAAAGTATTGCTGGACGACACTTTCATTTCAGTATCACGAGCGAACCCCGTCTTAGCATGGCCAATTTTTCTTTAAGGGTTTCTTCGTGTTTTACCTGCCCCAGTCTCACATGATTTGGACTCCAAATAATCTCAAATCATTTTTATTGCTTTTTAAAATGACCTGATTATCTTCCAATTGCTTCATGATTAACCCTTAATATTAGGCCAAAATTGTGTGCGATGCTATGTCATTAGAGTCGGCGTTCGAACAAATGACAAATTTAAAGATAGAAGAACTAAACAAAAAGACGACTGGTAATAAAAGACCGAATGTTCCATTAAACGGAGAAAAGGTTCAAATACAAACAAGCAAACCAGCACTACAAACCTGAAACGACACTTGATAAGACTAAGCAAACTGAAATGACCAGAATGGAAAGATAAGAGGGTTTTACTTCAAGACAAGATCCGGGTCACAACCCCGAAAACAACTCGGACAAAAAAATGACAACAAAAACAAACCACCGAAACTCCTCCTGATTAGCAAGCATGACTTCTCATGTACCAACTTCTGCCGATTGGTTTTGCTTCGAAATACAGATCGGGCTTCTTAATTTTCCCTTCCCTCGTGTATCAATTTGATCACATGGGTCTAAGGGTGAGCTGGCAATGGATTCTGATTAATGTTGGGTGCCTCTGGTGTCTGGACCTCGATCTTATTGGTGTCAATAAGATTTTGCACTGCATGTTTCAGTTTCCAACATTTCTCGGTATCATGTCTGAGAGCCCCTGAACAATACTCACAGCTTACCGAGCGATCCACATTTGGGGGTAGGGGATTTGGCAATCTTGTCTCAATAGGAATCAACAAACCTATCTGCTTCAATTTGTGGAACAGAGCAGTATAAGTTTCTCCCAACTCAATGAAGGTTCTTTGTGCCTTTTCCTTTCTGAAGGCATGATTCGCTCGGAAACCTGGTCCTAGGAGGGTTATTGTAGGCCCTTGGTGGTGGATATGTGTTTCGGGGAGGGTGATTAGGGTGATTTGGGTGGTAGGGTTTGGCTTGGTAATGAGGTGAAGGACCTTTCGATCTGGACCAAGTACCCTCCTCTACCGTTGCAACTTCTTCTCTTCTCTTCTTCCCGAATGCAACCCCTGTGCCATTCTGAATAGCTTGAGTTGTTGCTTTCAACGCAGAATAGCTCAAGATCTTATTGGACTTAGGTCCCTCTTCTATCATTCCGCCCATTTTGACCACCTCATTGAAAGATTTACCAACCGATGTCACTAGGTGACTAAAGTAAGTTGGCTCCAGTGTCTGCAAGAAGTAATCTACCATCTCGTTCTCTCTCATCGGTGGATCTACCCTTGCTGCATGTTCCCTCCAGCGGAACCCAAATTCTCTAAAGCTTTCGGCGGGCTTCTTCTCTAACTTTAACAATGATAGGCGATCAGGGATTATTTCAAGATTATATTGAAACCTGGCCGATGAATGCTTGGGCCAGGTCATCCCATGTAAACCATCTGTTGGGATCATGCCCGGTGTACCACTCTAGTGCGGACCCTCCCAAGCTCTGACCGAAGTAAGCTATCAGAAGTTCTTCTCGCCCTCCGGCTCCTCGCATTTTGCTGCAGAAACCTCGGAGATGGGCTACTGGGTCACCATGTCCCTCGTATAGATCAAACTTGGGCATTTTGAACCCGGCTGGCAACTGGACATCTGGGAATGGGCACAGATCTTTGTAAGCAACACTGACTTGGTTGCCTAAACCATGCATATTCCTGAAGGATTGCTCCAGGCTTTTAACTTTCCGAATAACTTCCTCCTGCTCCAAACTTTTGAAGTGCTTTTCCGGTTCTACCGGGTTATCCCAGTGAGGGGTGTGTGAATGCGGTTCAGGAGCCTCGAAGGTAGGCTCGGGAGAGTAGCAATGATTGTCATGGATTTGAAAAAGCGGCTTACTAGACGACTTCTGTAAAGTAGCAGGTGGAGGTGCCACGAAAACAGGGGTGACCGGAGGAGGAGTATTTTGTCTATCTGGTGGAATCTGGGATGTATAAGGGTTTTCCCTTGATAATATGGATAGATCGGTGCACTTGTCGAGGGATCAATAGGCGGACGCCCTGGTGTTGGTGTAAGAGTAGGAAGGTTTGGTGATGATTGTCCCCTAGCCCAGGCTAGGTGCATCTCTGTTATTTGCTGTCTCAACCGGTCCACCTCCTCTTTCATAATCTGTATCTCTGTTTTCTCTTCGTCGAGACTTTTGCCGGAACTAGACATGCTTGCTAGAATTGGACCTTTTGATCTAGTATGGTAATGGTGATTGGCCAGAATATTCTGTCAAGCCAACCGCTAAACTTTCTGAAAATGCAACAAACTTGTAAGCTCACAGAGTTTAACAGATATGTTATCGCACGTTGGATGCAATGCACCTAGTCAGTTAACCATATATGTATTCACCGCATGCGTCATTCCAGTTTTTCCTTTTCAATTATCCTTGAAAACCTCTCTCGTTATTAACCTCCCTTTTTTTCATTTTTTTTTTCAAATTGGAATAAAAACCTTGTTTTTACAAACACGGCCTTTCAGCGCCTCGGGGACGAAGATTATAAGTCTGTGATGGTCAATTGACCAAAATCTACAAAATGACCCAAAAGTGGCCGTTTATGCAAAGTCCAGCCTTCCGGCGTCCCTTTCGGGTACATTCGGCTGTTTTTGAAAACGGCATCACTAACCTTATTTACAACGAAAAATCAATTTCGATATTTTTGGCTATTTTTGGAAAAAGGGAGGTTGGACCCGATGAAGGTTGCCTACGTATCTCACACCATGTGAGAATCAAACCAGCGTAGTTCGGTCAAATAAAAACAAACCACATCTGTAAATGAAACAAACTATTTATTATTTTTTCACACATTAAATTTTTTTTTTCTTTGTTAAGTAAAAAAAACAAACTATTTTGAAACTATGTATATATTTTTTTTTAATCACACATTTTTTTTTATTTTACAACAAACGTTTTTTTTCTTTTTAAGTAAAAAAAAACAAACTATTTTGAAACTATTTTTTTTTTTTTTTTATTTTGATCACACATTTTTTTTATTTTACAACAAACGTTTTTTTTCTTTTTAAGTAAAAAAAATAAACTATTTTGAAACTATTTTTTTTTTTATCACACATTTTTTTTATTTTACAACAAACGTTTTTTTTTCTTTTTAAGTAAAAAAAACAAACTATTTTTAAACTATTTTTTTTTCATTTTCCTCAATATAAAAAAACCGGTTAGCCTGCAAGTCTGAAGCAAATGAATGCGTAAAACAAACAGGATGCAGCAGGATGATCTTTTCATTTCAGGTCATCTGTCCTAGACAGGCCCAACCCCTGTGTTGAGCCTCTCTAAGTCAATATGTACATGATGCAAATAAGCGTTCCTACTAGGGATCCGGTATGAAGTTTTTGTTATACTAGGTTTAAAAACATGGGTTTATTGTTCTAGACCTGGCTTACCCGAGCGAACAACTCGAGCCGAGGAGGAGGCATCAACCCGGGAATACAGAAGCTTCACCGGTTTTGCAACTTATCCAAACCTCGTTCTAAAGTGGGAATTAGACACTATACAGAAAAGAAGTCACACGAAGTGCACCCTTCTTCATGATTTAGAAGACTCAGAGAGGAGATTGGTTTCGGCACAATTTATATGTACAATTCACAAGAATATCAAAGCGGTAAAAATAACATTTAGCACATTAAATACAGACATATAATAAAATCAGATGATAATAAGCCAAATATAACAATTATTTAAAGCTCGAATTCTTAAACTCTGAACCAGTGGTTCTGGGTCATATAATCCCCAGCAGAGTCGCCAGAGCTGTCACACCTCCTTTTGGCGCGCTTACCCCGAATAATAAATGCATAAGGGAGTTTTTTCAATTTAAGTGACAATATTCGAAATGAGATTATTTATTTATTTCAGAGTCGCCACTTGGAATAAATTATGGTGTCCCAAGTCACCGATTTATTTAAATCCCAAATTGAGGAAATTTTTGACTTTCCAAATAAAGTTTGCGAACCAGAAATTCTAAGTAAGGAATTCTGTTGACCCGAGGGAAGGTGTTAGGCACCCTCGGATCCCGTGGTTCTAGCACAGTCGCTTAAATTATTGTAATGGGTAAATATTTGATTTTAAAATATATTCAATACTATAATGCGATTTTAAATCATTTACCGCATTTAATTATTTTTTAAGAAAAAGTGAACATTCTTATTGAGGGGCCCCGCGATTTTATTTTCTATTTAGCAAGGCTCGTAACATTTTTTATTTAAAATGATAATCCTAAAGTGACTACATTTTTTTTTATTTAGTTTATCTTTAAAAGAAAAGAAAAAGTCCTAATTAATTAAATGCTTAAAATGCTATTCTATATTAGTACAAAAGGTGTTCCCTCACAAGCCGACTAAATGACAAATTTATTCTTCAAAATATAGAACTAACTACAATTTGACAAAACTAATAAAACGGAAAATAACAACAAATATTAATCAACAACTTGTCTATTTTATTTCAAAACTTCAACTTCCAATTCGATCTTATATCAACACATAATTTTTAGAATGTGTACCTGGTATTGAAAAGAAGGGGAAGATGGAAAATCGACAGGCCGGTGAAAGTACATCAACAACAACAATAACAACCAGTAGTAGCTTCAACACCTCAATCCAGAATATCCCAGCAATATGGAGAAAAACCAGTAAAAATAGAGAAGAAAAATATATTCCGAAATTTCTCTTTGCTTTCTCTCTCTAGCTTTGAACTCTCTTCAATTCTCAAAAGAAACTCTCAAAAATAAAATTTTGTCTGTGTATATATCTGTATCCAGAGTGTATATCGAGTGTATACTGCTCTCCATTTTTCCTTATTTTTCTTCTCTTCCTATTGTTTCCTCTCTTTTTTTTCCACCCCTTTTTTCATAAATCCTCTCTTCTATTCATAGTCAAGAATTTCGAAAATTTTCAGATTTTTTATTAAAAAGAAAAATATTTTTTTAATTTAAAAAAAACCCACTAATCCATGTTTTCCTCTCCTTGTTTTCTTCCTTGATTTCCTTGCTCCCCACTACTTTATGTCATGTGATTATGATTATTTTTTGGCTAAAAAAATCTAAAATTTTCTTCTTGGGCCAAGGGGTTTTGGGTTGGGTAAGGGTGCCTAGGATTGAGCTTGTAAATTAATTTGCAAGATGGCCCAATCCAATTTTTTCTATTTTGTTCTTCTCCATTATTCAACTTCCTAATTAATAAAGCCCAAAATACTAAGATTAATTTATAAAACCTAAAAATTATCTTGAAATACTAATTAACTCATTGTCACACCTCCTTTTTTCACCGCACACACGTAAAAACGTAAATGTGCCACTGTTTAATACTACATCCCGAAAAGAGATATAATAATAATCAGTGAAGGAGTTTTTCCACTTAAAGGACAGTCGGAACGGGATGAATTTATTTAATTATTCAGAGTCGCCACTTGGGAAAATAATGGTGTTCCAAGTCACCGGTTTAATCCCGAACCGAGGAAATTTATGACTTTATAATACAGTCTGCGAAACTAGAGACCCAGATAAGGAATTCTGTTAACCCGGGAGAAGGTGTTAGGCACTCCCGGATTCCGTGGTTCTAGCACGGTCGCTCAACTGCAATTTTTGTTTTATCTAATTTTTTTATATACTTTAACTATGTGCTTTTAATGTTTCGCTTTTTGATTTTAGAAGAATTGCGACGTCACAAAAACACATTTCAAGTCACACCGCAACCGGTACGCCTGCGACTTTAATGTATTTCAGTTTCGCCGAGAGTAAGATTTGGGTCACATAAATGCGCACCCGTAATTAGGAAAGTATTTTATTTACAAATAGTGCTTAAAAAAAGTCTATCGTGTTGTTAACTTTGTGAAAGACCGTGAAATTTGCTAAACGATCCTCCCGAGTTTATGCTTTTATAATAATTTTATTTGAGGGCCCCCATATATTTTCATCTTCAAGACGAGGCTCATCCTTTATTTTAAAAAGTCCAAACTTAATCGTATACTATGTTTTTCTATTATGTTTTTTCCTTCCTAGTTTGCATATTATTTTTGTGTTATTTCAGATTATGATATCAGGGTGTAGGCCATTTATTTATTATTGGGCCTGGACTTTGGACTACTTTAACAGTCCTCATTGGAACAGACGGGCATCTGTAGCCCAGAGTGTATCATTATTGCTACTTGAGATTGCAGGTATTCTATTAATCAGATCTGGGCCTTTATACACAACTAGGCCCAGACTATATAAACAGAAACGAACAGCACTTAAATAATTGTTGTTCAGCATCATTATTACTTAATAATTTCTCAGACAATATCAAATAACATTTTGATCACTACTAATTTCCAAACGCAACAGTTAATTAAAATTTTACATAACAATTTATATTAGTGTTATTATACTACATGGCAGGTTCTGATATTCAAGTAACTATTTGTGATACTAGCTTACAAGATTATTTGTCACTTATTTTACTAAATGAAAACAGTATTGTAATATTGACTAAACATGCTTGAGTTGATAACATTTACAAACGTATAAAAAGCAAATTTGTATATTAATCAAATTGAAGGTAAGCGATAATACAATCTAAACTACTCGACTACTTATCCCATTTAGATTAAATCGATCCTGATTTAGATCTTTCACTATCAATAAGTAACCAGATTCTAATTCATATGTTCAATTTCGGAATTATATCTACTTATCTAAGTGTATTAGTTTCGCATTATCTTGTTTTAGTTTTGTTTTAGGTTTTAACTATATTTAGTTACTGATTTACGTTTAACTACTATACTAGCTCTTCTACTCTAATCCAGATCAAATTCATGTAGCTGTTAGTTATTACAATCATTCCTAATAAATTACAAAGGAATCTACAAATTAGCTACAGCTAAAATAGAAGAAACACAAATGGCATTATCAAAATAATCAGGCTTCATTTCTTCATCAAAATCTCGATTACATTCTCCAAAAATAGATGTGTACCTGGAAATCAACAGTGAGGAGAAATCAGTGGCAGCAGCAGAAGACACAACCACAACAGCAACAGAACAACTGAAGCAGCAACAACAAGACAACAACAGCAAACAACAACCAGACACTCAACAAACCAGTAATAGCCAAACACCACAACACTCAGCAACCAAACACAACACTCAGCAAACCAGTAGCTACCAAACACAACACCAAACAGCAACCAGACACAACACTCAGCAACAATCGACCCAAAAATAGATGCAAGGGATCCGTGTGAACTTCAAACACAATCCAATGAAACAGTAACCAGAGATCCAATTGCAAACCAAGAAGAATCTAGACTCTCACTCTGTTTTATCTCGAGGAAATGGTGCCTATTCTCTGTCTAAGAGCTATTTTTCCTCAAATTTTGTTTTAGGTCTGTCTGTATCTATCTGTATATTTCAGAATGCTCTCTCAAAAGTCCCTATCACTGTGTATGTTTGTTTGTGTATGAAATCTGTGTATGTTTCAAAATTGTATCTCTCAAAAAATCCAGTCCCCTCTCATCTCCCTATCACTCTATACTTATAGTTGAACCCCTCCCCACCCTGGATGGCCAGAAAAAACTCCACTCAAAACCCTTGCCCATCCCTGCTCTGCCAGCCCATTATCCTCTCTGTTTTCACCACTAAGTTTTGTTGAAGTGTGGGCTTTAATTAATTAAAATGTGAAGTGCAAACCTGGTGGAGTGCCCTGCTGTAATAGCAGGCTCCACTAGGCTGTCTTATGGGCAGGTGATTAAACAACTAGCCTTAATCCAATCCTAACAATTATATTCAGTTAAATCCTAATCCAGAATCAAACAGATAACAAGCCCTAATGGTGAATTGCATACGGGCAGACAAGGTAATGAACAATCATACAAATAAGTTAACTTGTTGACGACGTTAAATAAACTATGCATACAAAGCAATTAGCATTGAATTAAAACATATAGAGATAGGAATCGACCGGATAAAAGGTCTACTGGAGATGAAGAGAAAACAGAAAACTAAAAGAAGAAATAAAGGATAAAAAATTCACATAATTAACACACTAAATATGAAGAAAGAAGAAGAGAAATACCATGTAAGAAGAAAATCCGCACTTGAACGGACCCCGGACCCATCTTGGATTCAATCCGAACTTGGATTCAATTCGAACTTGGATTCTTCGTTTTTGAGGCCAATGGACCTTAATTGAGATGTTTTCAACAGTGAAAACATCCCAATTAAGGTCTATTAGACCTCAATTAGGAAGAAACTTGAAGTCTAGGGTTCATGGCCGAGATTTGGGGCTTTTACAATCCCGGCAAGATTCGAGCTAAACCGGGGTTAGTATGGGTACGAGGGAGGTGAGAGGAGTCGCTGGTGTGAATTTGTGGTGGTTTGGCATGGTTTGGGTTTTAACTCGAATCTTCGATTGAAGATTCGAGACGTTTGGGAATGATTCGAAGTTAACGGACTACGGATTCGTGTAGAGGAGGTTTAGGGGGAGCTATGGTGTAAACTTGGGAGTCATTGGCCTACCGGAACCGCCGCGAGGCGATTTCCGGTAGGCGGAGGGCGGCGGAGGCACGGCGGTTTCTATCGTCTCTGGGAGAGACGAAGATGGGTCTGGGGGAAATGAGACGGGTATGGGGGTATTGGTATGTTTAAAATTAACGTTTTAATCTCGGCCGTTGGATGATGAGAATCCAACTGCCAAGATCAAACAATGGGGCGATTAATGTGATCCATCAGATCAACACTGATCGACGGCTTGGATCTCTTCACTTAAAATAGAACGACGTCGTTTGGTCTTAGTAAGAGTGGGTCGAACCGGGTGAGATGGTATTGATTGGATTGGGTAAGGGTTTTGGGCTGGTTGTTTTGTTTGGGTTCCGGATTTAGGGGCCCAAGTCCTTTTCTCTTCCTTCTTTATAATCAACACAAACTTCTAATTAATTTGTAACCATTAAAAATAAAACTATAGGAATATTAATGCCGAACATCAATCAATACACAATTAACAAATAAACATAAAATCATATAATGACAACAAAAATCGAATGAAAATATGTATATTATTATATATTTTTGATTTTTCCATTTCGTAAAAATAGGTAATTTACCAATCAACTCAAAAATTTTTGTAATTAAGTTTTAAATGCTATTACATATATTTTTGTATTTTTATTAATTTAATCACATAAGCATGCGCACACAAATACAAATAACAAGAAAATTAATATCAAAGCCCGCAAATATTGCAAACAACGCAAAACTCTTTTATTTTTGAATCTTTTAGGAGTAATTCGTGTGAGGCAAAAATCACGTGCTCACAGCTGCCCCTCTTTGCACGGAAACATGAAGAGTTTTCGTGCAAAGATAGTGAGCAAATACGAGCGATTTTTGCCCGTTTGAGCACTCCGTGTGAAGCATTTCTAAAAAGATCTTGATCGAGCCTTTACTTCGGGAGGTTCCTACATATCCTGGGCTAAACAGGAATCAGGTCAATGTAGTTCGGGAAGTTTTGGTAGCTGGGACTACCATGACTGTTGTGATCTTGCTGTTACTGCTGTTACTGCTGGCGCCACTGCTTAACTGATCCCCTTATTACACCGTGCTAAACGAAAAATAAGAAGCTAGACTAAGTTACAGTATTGCAAGTTCTTATCTATCTTTTCAACTTGATCTTGCCATGTTCCTTGCCATCCTGCTGGCTTTGATGTTTCTTCACATACTTCTTCTCTTCTAACAATTGTTATTTCGGCCTATCTTGATTGCCGAACTCCGACCATTGGTCCCTTCCTTGTGATCTTCGAACTATTCTCCTTCGAAGTCTGAATCTATCTTTTCTGATCCTTGTTGCCTTCCTTCTGATTATGAACTTGGATTCACGCTGGGGATTTCCGTTACATTCAACCGCTTTCCTCAACCAAATTCAAAAATAAATCGCCACTCCATTCTTCAGGCGGGCTCCCTGACTTCCACTATAACTTCAAAAATAAATCGCCATTCCATTCTTTAGGCGGGCTCCCTGACTTCAACTACAGCTTCAAAATAAAATCGCCACTCCATTCTTCAGGCGGGCTCCCTGACTTCAACTACAACTTCAAAATAAAATCGCCACTCCATTCTTCAGGCGGGCTCCCTGACTTCAACTACAACTTTAAAATAAATCGCCACTCCATTCTTCAGGCGGGCTCCCTGACTTCAACTACAACTTTAAAATAAATCGCCACTCCATTCTTCAGGCGGGCTCCCTGACTTCAACTACAAAAATCACCACTCCATTCTTCAGGCGGGCTCCCTGACTTCAACTATAACTTTAAGATGAATCGCCACTCCATTCTTCAGGCGGGCTCCCTGACTTCAACTACATCTTCAAAATAAAATCGCCACTCCATTCTTCAGGCAGGCTCCCTGACTTCAACTACATCTTCAAAATAAAATCGCCACTCCATTCTTCAGGCGGGCTCCCTGACTTCAACTACATCTTCAAAATAAAATCGCCACTCCATTCTTCAGGCGGGCTCCCTGACTTCAACTACATCTTCAAAATAAAATCGCCACTCCATTCTTCAGGCGGGCTCCCTGACTTCAACTACATCTTCAAAATAAAATCGCCACTCCATTCTTCAGGCGGGCTCCCTGACTTCAACTACATCTTCAAAATGAAATCGCCACTCCATTCTTCAGGCGGGCTCCCTGACTTCAACTACAACTTCAAAATAAATCGCCACTCCATTCTTCAGGCGGGCTCCCTGACTATAACTTCAAAACTAAATCGCCACTCCATTCTTCAGGTGGGCTCCCTGACTTCAATTTACAACTCACTAATTTCATCCCATCCTTATCACCTTCCTTTGCTTTCTGTACCATTTTCTTCTTCCCGCATCGTCTCTTGGGCCACCTTTTCTTCTGAATTACCTTGTCTTGGAATTGCTTTCCCCCTGGGTCGTGTTACTTTTCCTTTGGCCGCTGGAGATATCTTCGGAACTGTTTACTCACCTGCTGGTGGGGATGCTGCTGGGGAAGTGTTCTTTATTTCCTTCAACCCTCATTCTCTCTCGGACTCGCCGGGGGTTAAAATATCATTAACTGAGAATTACCTTACGGGGGATCCCTTTTCCTCTTCCTTCTTCCCAGACCTCCTCTGGGCTCGCGCTTTGCTCCCTTGAAAACTTGTAGGATATAATGCTACTGGGGAAATCTCGAAGTCAGTGTTTCGTTTCTCCAACAACTGTTGGGGATGATACCGGCTCAAAGATCACTTCCTCGCATTGTCGGGCCTCTTTCAAAACTATCCTGCTCGAAACCGGTATTTCCCAAAATCTTGTGTTGCTTTCTATCCTTGTCCACTGGGTATTTGCTTTCAAAGAAAATTTTCGCAACAGGAGAAAATTTTCTGCCCAGTTTGATAAATTTCTAGGTGGTATGCTTTTCCGCCGGCGACCCTCTTTTCCTGCTTTAAATCAAAGAAAAATTGTTAGTTTCAACACGCAGTGAGTGGTCATGCCACTCTTGTTGGGGGCCATTTTCCTTTTCTCTTTCAGCTGCTCGGCCTCCCTCGAACCTTTGGGGACGACGTTGACACTTGCTGGGGATGATGCTCTTTCCACCGATGGTCTCTCATCTCTCGTTTTATTCCAACTTTCGGTCTGGTCCGACCCTTTTAGCCGGTGATCTGTTGTGAGAAATCATCTTCCGGACGTGCCATATGTGTCCATCATACTCCATAATTCCTGTGAACCTTCTAATCAACCTGTCGTTCCAATCCTAATATCGGAATGACTTTTGCCTTATTGCCTCGTTCCACGCCTATTCATTTTCATTGTACCGCTTTGGGAGACTTAGTAGTAAGCTTTGAAAAATCAATTTTCGAAAACGAAAGAAAAGAAAAAGAATGTTGACCGCGAATGACAAAAGAAAGGAAAAAAAACTTTTCTGAACTCAAAAATGGGAAAAACTTATCTGAATGTGTGACTGATCCCATGGTTATGCCACGCCTTTGAGATTAATCTACCCAGTCTATTCACGTCAATCACTTTCTGATGGCCGCGTTTTGCTAGGAGTAAGCGAATGTCCAAACCTTGTCTCATGCAGACATCTTGTAACCATCTCGCCTTGTCACCTCACAGTGCCCTTCAAAGGGTTTTCACTAATGAGATTCTCTCATTTCTCTCTATCTCCCGTCGCCTTAGGGTGCCCGTAAAGGTTTTCACCGTAAGACTCTCTCATTTTATTTCTCTCAACTTTCTTCGCCTTAAGGTGCCCGCGAGGGTTTTCACCGTTAAGGCTCTCTCATTTTGCTTTCTTTCCAGGCTGGGGTATTGCCCGCGAGATTCCCTCTAAAGCATTATCCCTTTTCGGCTTGTGCATCCTGGATTCAATCGAGGATCGGAGTGTCGCTTTTGGTTTTCATTCGCATGACTTGGCATTTCTCAAATACTGATCGAGAGGTCTTTTTCGGTCATTAGTGTGGTTTTTGTGCGTGAGGCTAAAGAAAAGGGGTTTAACCTCAACGGTTAGCTCATTACAACTTTTGGAATCCATACTATCTTTCAAACGAAATAATGACTTCTGCCCCAGTTTTGTTGCTTGGGGAACCTTTGATTTTTATTTTATTATGACCGAGCCGTGTGGCGCCTACGTATCCTTCTCGAGGAATCAGGTCGAACGTAGTTCACTTTTTCTTGTATCCTTTCTTTATTTCTTTTTTCTATTTTTGTTACACATTTTCCTTGATGATTCCGAAAGAGGGTATATGAAGGGATAGTTAAGGCTCAAAAGGGGGAAACAAGGGTTAAAGTGTTTGGATAGTAGAAAAATTGCCTCTGTCATTTCATTCTCCGAAAAATGCCAAAATACACACAAACGAAACCAAACGTCGACAACTTCATTAAAGAATTACACATAATATCTCTTGACTGCATCAGAATTGATAGCCACATCAGTGCATCTTCCCTCAATATCAAGTTAGACATAGCGCGCCGTTGGATAATACCCTAGTCACAACAAATGGTCCCTGCCAATTTGGAGCGAACTTGCCTTTCGCTTCGGCCTGATGTGGTAGAACTCTCTTCAACACATGTTGCCCCACTTCAAATTTCCTGGGACGTACCTTCTTGTTATATGCTCTTGCCATTCTCTTTTGATACAATTGGCCTTGACATACTGCTGTCAATCTCTTTTCATCGATCAAGCTCAATTGCTCTAATCGGGTTTTGACCCACTCGTCGTCATCAATCTCAGCTTCAGCGACAATTCGGAGGGATGGGATTTCAACTTCTGCGGGTATTACTGCTTCAGTCCCGTATACCAACAAGTAAGGAGTTGCACCTACCGAAGTCCGGACGGTAGTGCGATAACCCAACAGCGCAAATGGTAACTTTTCATGCCATTGCCTAGACCCTTCTACCATCTTCCTCAATATCTTCTTTATATTCTTGTTTGCCGCCTCAACCGCACCATTTGCTTTGGGACGATATGGTGTGGAATTTCGGTGTGTAATCTTGAACTGTTGACATACCTCTTTCATCAATCCGCTGTTAAGATTTGCACCGTTATCTGTGATGATTATCTTTGGAATTCCAAACCTACAGATGATGTGGGAATGTACGAAGTCCACCACCGCCTTCTTGGTCACGGGTTTGAAGGTTTTGGCCTCCACCCACTTGGTAAAGTAATCGATCGTCACCAGAATGAACCTATGACCATTGGAAGCCGCAGGTTCTATAGGTCCGATAACATCACGTAATAAATGGCCATGGCACTGACATTGTATGTAATTCGGTCGGTGGCGAATGAATCAAATCTCCGTGTATCTGACACTGATGGCATCTTCGCACGAAACTTATACAATCCCGCTCCATAGTGAGCCAATAGTATCCTGCTCGAAGAATCTTCTTTGCCAATACATATCCGCTCATGTGTGGTCCACAAACTCCCGAGTGTATATCTGTCATCACTGTTGTGGCTTGACTCGCATCTATACATCTTAACAGTCCCAAATCTGGGGTTCTTTTGTATAGCACCCCTCCACTAAAGAAAAATCCGTTCACCAATCGCCGAATAGCTCTCTTTTGATCTCCAGTTGCTTGCTCTGGGTATATTCCTAACTTGAGGTACTCTTTGACATCATGAAACCATGGCTCACCATCCATCTCTTCTTCTATCATATTACAATAAGCATGTTGATTCCGAACCTGAATGTGTAACGGATCGACACGAACCTTGTCTGGGTGATGTAGCATTGATGCCAAAGTAGCCAAAGCATCGGCAACCTCATTATGCATCCTTGGGATGTGTCTGAATTCTACCGATCGAAAGCGCTTGGTCAAATCATGCAGACACTGACGATATGGGATAAGCTTTAAATCTCTGGTTTCCCATTCTCCCTGAATCTGATGTACCAGAGGGTCCGAGTCCCCCAAGACCAAGACGTCCCGTACATCCATGTCCACCGCTAATCGCAAACCCAAGATACATGCCTCGTACTCGGCCATATTATTGGTACAATGAAAACGCAGTTGAGCAGTGACAGGGTAATGATGTCCTATTTCAGAGATGAGCACAGCCCCTACTCCGACTCCTTTTGCGTTCGCCGCTCCGTCGAAGAAAAGCTTCCACCCCGGATCCTTGGTTAATTCAAACCCATCAATTTGCAATACTTCTTCGTTCGGAAAATACGTCCTCAAAGGTTCGTATCCGTCATCGACAGGATTCTCGGCTAGGTGATCGGCTAGGGCTTGAGCTTTCATAGCCGTCCTTGTCACGTATATGATGTCGAATTCTGTAAGTAATATTTGCCATTTTGCCAACCTCCCCGTAGGCATAGGTTTCTGGAAAATATACTTCAACGGATCCAAACGCGAAATGAGGTAGGTGGTGTAAGAAGACAAATAATGTTTCAGCTTTTGGGCTACCCAGGTCAAGGCGCAACATGTCTTTTCCAAATGCGTGTACTTAACCTCATGGACCGTGAACTTCTTACTGAGGTAGTAAATGGCCCGTTCCTTTCTGCCAGTAAGATCGTGCTGCCCCAGCACGCAGCCGAACGAATTCTCCAAGACCGTTAGATAGAGAATCAGGGGTCTACCCGGTTCAAGCGGAACTAGTACGGGTGGGTTTGACAGATACCCTTTGATTTGGTCAAATGCTTCCTGACATTCTGTCGTCCATTCTATCGTAGCGTCTTTCTTCAACAGACGGAATATGGGTTCACAGGTTGCTGTAAGCTGAGCAATAAACCTACCGATGTAATTTAACCTTCCCAATAGACTCATTACCTCTGTTTTATTCTTTGGCGGGGGTAGCTCCTGAATGGACTTGATTTTGGATGGGTCCAACTCAATGCCCCGTCGGCTGACGATGAATCCTAGCAACTTTCCCGATGGAACTCCGAATGCGCATTTGGCCGGATTGAGCTTGATATCATATCTTCGAAGTCTTTGAAAGAACTTCCTGAGGTCGGCAACGTGGTCTTCTCGACGTCTAGATTTTATGATCACATCATCCACATACACTTCAATTTCCTTGTGTATCATGTCATGGAATACCGTAGTCATCGCCCTCATGTATGTTGCCCCCGCATTCTTCAAACCGAACGGCATCACCCGGTAGCAATAAGTCCCCCACAGTGTGATAAAAGCCGTCTTTTCTGCGTCCTCTTCATCCATCAAGATCTGATGATATCCCGCATAACAGTCCATAAAGGATCCGATTTCACGTCCAGCGCAATTATCAATCGGGATATGGATATTGGGAAGCGGGAAATTATCCTTAGGACTTGCCTTGTTGAGATTGTGGTAGTCCACGCATACTCTGATCTTTCCGTCTTTCTTTGGCACCGGTACTACGTTAGCCAACCATTCAGGGTATCGAGTGACACGAATGACTTTCGCCTGTAACTGCTTGGTCACTTCCTCCTTGATCTTTACACTCATCTCTGTCTTAAATTTCCGCAGTTTTTGCTTGATGGGAGGGCATGTCGGATCAGTGGGTAATTTGTGAACCACTAGATCAGTGTTGAGTCCTGGCATGTCGTCGTACGACCATGCGAAGATATCTTTAAACTCCATGAGTGTTTTGATCAATTCCTCCCTCAGGTTGGGTTCAATATGGATACTTATTTTGGTTTCATTGACGTCATCTGTGTTCCCCAGATTAACGGCCTCAGTTTCATTTAAATTTGGTTTGGGTTTTTCCTCGAAGTGACTTAATTCTTCACCGATTTCTTCTACGGCTTCATCATCGCCGTATTCCGATTCACTTTCGTCACTTCTTATTTCATGCGTGATTATTTCCAAACCCGATTGACTTTCTAGACTGGGTTGATTAATCTTTAAGCACGCCATATCATTAAGATCAGTTGAAAGAAAGTTGTTCAGAAAAGTAAAAGAAGAAAAATAAACAAAATTAGACACGAAGGGAACAAAATTTCATTAATGGGAACAGTACAAGGAAAAACAAAACTTGCAAACTCAAATCAAAATGAACTAACACAAACGGATTTTACTCCGGGGACAACCCCAACACAAAATTTCGAAAGAAAACAATCCAAAACAAACTACCAAGACTCCTTCCGGACAGGGAGAGGAGTAGCCTTCCAATTATTCAATTTTTCTTTCGATCCCACAAACTGTATCTCGGCATGGCTGGATCCTTCGCCATCCTCTAGCATGCATACATCTGCGAATAGGTCCTCGAATTTTCTTAAGAACTCTTCGTCCGGCCTAACCATAGGACTGGGAATCTTTGTCGTCGGATGTCCTTTTACTCCCGACTTGACAAAAGATTGGGAAAGGCGTGGGACAGGCTTCGGGAGCACCCATGTCTTCTGCTTGTTCTTCCTGGCTTGCTGGATGTCCTCTGATGTCGGCTTGAATCCCAAACCGAAGGTTCCCACGTTTTCGACCACCGATACCGGTTGTATGATTCCTTGCAGAGATGCACCTAGACCTTTGCCGGGTATGAAGCCGTGTCTCAACATTTCATGAGCCACCATGACGTCTGCAGTAATTATTCTGTCATTGGGAATGCATTCCCCTTCTGGAACTCGGTTGGCGGTTACCACATCGCAGATCTGGTATACCCACGGCCCAACATCTTCTTCTGTCTCAACAAAGGGGACGATGGTGCTTGGTTGTAGATCATTCTCTCCATGGACGACGATCTCCTGTTGGTCCCACTCAAACTTGACGAGTTGGTGTAGGCTGGATGGAACTGCTCTTGCGGCATGGATCCACGGTCGCCCTATCAGAAGGTTGTGTGAGACGACCATGTCCAGCACCTGGAATTCCATGGTGAACTCCACCGGTCCAATTGTCAAGATTAACACTATGTCCCCGACCGACGCCTTGCCTCCTCCATCAAACCCTCGAACACATATGTTGTTCTTGCGTATCCTGCCGATGTCCACTTTCAACTTGTTTAGTGTAGAGAGAGGACAAATGTTAGCACTGGATCCATTATCGACTAGGACTTTGGTAACCACCGACTCCTCACACTTTACCGTAAGATATAAAGCCTTATTGTGCTCGGTGCCTTCCTCAGGCAATTCATCATCGGTGAAAGTGATCCGATTCGCTTCGAAGATCCTGTTGGTGATCTTCTCCAAATGACTCACCGAGATTTTATCAGGTATGTGGGCCTCATTCAGAACTTTCATCAAAGTTTGCCGATGTTCTTCGGAATGTATCAGCAAGGACAGCAATGAGATTTGCGCAGGAGTCTTCTTCAGCTGTTCTAGGACAGAATAATCATGCATCTTCATCTTTTTCAGGAATTCTTCTGCCTCTTCGTCAATTACCGGCTTTTTCAGTGTTGCCGGAGTGGTTTTCCTCAATTCCGTAGGGGCAAAACATCTCCCTGAGCGGGTCAACCCTTGCGCTTCGCAGACTTCCTCTTTAACTTCTTTTCCTTTGTAGGTTGTCGTGACCCGATCATAATTCCATGGAATAGCTCTGCTATCAGCTATTGGCAACTGTATTGCTGGCTTGATGATGAAAGGATCCACCCGAACACCCGCTACCGTCAAGACGGGTTTGGTTGCTACCCCCGGTACAACTATTTTTGCTTCCCCCGGTCTCACCGGCACTTTGTTCACGCTTCCCTTTTCTGCTCCCGACCCTCCTGGTATGTCCTTCTTGAAAATGGATGACTCATCAAGGCTCAGCCCCTTTCTCATTCCTACCCCGCTAGACTTGATCATCATTACAGTCTGAGAGGCTTTCTCCTTTCCTTCTTCTACCCGTACCAACTCGATCATGTTGGTCTCATGATGAGTTGGAAGTGGATTTTGGTTGATGTTGGGCTCTGTTGGAGTCTGGACCTCAATCCTGCGAGTGTCGATGAGCTCCTGGATGGCCGTTTTCAACCTCCAACACTTTTCCGTGTCGTGTCCCGGACATCCTGAGCAGTATGCACAATTTACTGAATGGTCCAGATTCTTTGGAAGAGGGTTTGGTAGCTTAGCCTCAACCGGATTTAGCAACCCTACTTGCTTCAAACGGTGGAACAAACTGGTGTAAGACTCTCCCAAGGGAGTGAAAGTCTTTGGCCTTGGCGCCCTGTCGCTCTTGAATGCTTGGTTCGGACAAAAACTCACGCCCGAAGGGTTTCTGTAAGCTCTTGGGGGAGGATAATTGTTCTGCGGGTTTGGTGCACGCCACGGTGCATGGACGGGAGGTGCGGCATATGACTGAGCATGATGGACAGTAAAATGGGGATCAGGTCCTGGATAGTAGTGTTGCGGGTAGTTATATGGATTGTGGAGGTAATTTTGGTGGTGAGGTTGTGGCGGGTTATACTGGGGTGCGGGGCCTCTGTTTCTGAACCATGTTCCGGACTCAACTGCCGTGACTTCTTCTTTCCTCTTTTTCCCAAGCACTCCTCCGGTACCACTTTGAATAGCTTGGGTGGTGGCTTTCAACGCTGAATAACTCATAATCTTGTTGGCTTTCAAGCCTTCCTCGATCATAGCCCCCATCTTTATCACCTCGGTGAATGACTTTCCCACGGACGTCACCAGATGTCCAAAATAGGTTGGCTCCAGTGTCTGCAAGAATTAATCCACCATCTCGTTCTCTCTCATGGGCGGATCTACCCTTGCTGCCTATTCCCTCCAGCGGAAACCAAATTCTCTGAAACTTTCGGCGGGTTTCTTCTCCAACTTTAGCAATGATAAGCGGTCGGGGACTATTTCAAGATTGTACTAGAACTGGCCAATGAATGCTTGAGCCAAATCATCCCACGTAAACCATCTGCTGGGATCCTGCCTAGTGTACCACTCCAGTGCAGATCCCCCCAAACTCTGACCGAAGTAAGCTATCAGAATCTCATCTCGCCCTCCCGCTCCTCGCATTTTACTACAAAACCCTCGAAGATGGGCCACTGGATCACCATGCCCCTCGTATAGGTCAAACTTGGGCATTTTGAACCCGGCTGGCAGCTGGACATCTGGGAATGGACATAGATCCTTGTAAGCGACACTGACCTGGTTGCCCAAACCGTGCATATTCCTGAGAGACTGCTCCAGGCTTTTAACTTTTCGAATAACTTCCTCGTGCTCCAAACTTTGGAGGTGCTTTTCCGGTTCTGCCGGGCTATCCCAATAAGGGGTGTGTGGATATGGTTCAGGAGCCCTAAAGGTAGGCTCGGGAGGTGTCACAACCCTAGTTCACCAATTGTGAACACGTCGTGATGGCACCCAGTCCCCAAGACTAGGTAAGCCTAACACGTTGCGGAATATATAAGTTATAAATACTTAAATAAGAAACAACGGAAAAATAACATAAAAGATACGTAATCCGTGCCGCTTGGCACATACATCCGTCACACAATGAATAAAATACTACCAAGATCCGGAACCCCACGGTAACACAGACTAAAAGGGAAACACAACTGCGGCTCTATGTGTGAAGAGTATCTAACAACGAAATGAAGGAAAATGTCAACTAGTAATACTAGAATAGAAGGGAAGCTTCCGGATCCGCGGACGTAGCAGATCATACCTCGAAGTCTCCCAGAAAGCTGCGGAATCACCTAGTAATATGTTTGATCTGATGTACCTGGATCTGCACAACAAACGTGTGCAGAAGAGTAGTATGAGTACACCACGGCGGTACTCGGTAAGTGCCAAGCCTAACCTCAATGGAGTAGTGACGAGGAAGGTCAGGGCCCTACCGAGAAACAATAATATAATGATGATAACAAAATAAACAGTTTAAATGATAATAATTTCCGAAATAACAACATTATGATGATTACCGCAACTGTCTACAATTAAGCTAACAACAAATAACCAACTCAAATAAACAAATCCAGGATCCGTGGGAATTGAACCCACAGTCCCATTCTCAGTACCTCTGGGTCTCCGGGAATCGAACCCGCAGCCCATGTCTCAATAATATCTCAATAACTCAGGATCTCCGGGAATCGAACCCGCAGTCCCTACCAATAACTCAGGATCTCAAGAATCGAACCCGTAGTCCCTACAAATATCACGCCGGGTCTCTGGGAATCGAACCCACAGCCCTGGGTCTCCGGGAATCGAACCCGCAGTCCACAAGCACAGCCAATAAAGGAAATCCACAGAGAGAATAATTATGCTTAACTATAACTTCCCCGAAAAAAATAGTGCCAATAATTATCAAGGAGTTCAAATAAGGCAATTAGACAACTAAACAGTCAAGTGCTACCTAATCATGCTTTTCTAACCACTACCGGATAAAAGTATCAAATTAACAGCCCAAGACAGGAATATCGCTCATCGAACATTCGAAATAAAGTACGTGTTCAACAACCAGCGCATGTACACGCCCGTCACCTCGCGTACAAGGCATTTAAACTATCACATAATATCCTAGGGGTGAAAATTCCCCCACACGAGGTTAGACAAGCCACTTACCTCAATTCCGGTACAAAACCGCTAAGAAACAACCCTCTTGCCGCGAATGTCGGCCTCCACAAGTGTAGTATCTGATAAAAATCAATAGAATCGCATCAAAATAGGCCAATTGGGCATTACCCAATCAAATTAACTCAAAATACACCAAAACCCACAAGTTGCCAAAACCCGACTTTCGGTACGCTTATCAAAAAATCACGAAAATTATATATTCGGGTTCCTTATCTCAATACGAGTCCGTACATATAAAATTTATCGAAATCGAACTACGTTTGCCCATTCAAATCAAAGATTTTCTAACATTTAGGCCTAGGGCTCAAACCCACCTTTAATCTTCCAATTTCAGTGAAATAATCACGGATTTCATGATAAACCAACGAATTAAGGTCAAGAAACTTACCCCCGATGATTTCCGGATGATATCCCAGCGTTTCCCCTTCAATTCCCTCTGTTGGAGCTCAAAAAATGGCGTTTTTGATTTATGGGCCGCGGCTGAAATGTTTCTGGATTTAAGTCACTGCCAGACATTTTTACTCTATGCGATCGCATGATACCTGTTGCGATCGCATAGCACAAATTTTGACCCTCGCCAAACTACTCTATGCGATCGCATAGTCCTAAATGCGATCGCAATGCTCACCAAAATATACCTATGCGATCGCATACCCTGCTCCGCGATCGCATAGAACAAAAGCTGGACCTGGGACCCCTCTTCTCCATACACTATGCGATCGCATAGGGCTGTACGCGATCGCAGAGAACAACTTTCCAGAACTATGCGATCGTATAACCTTGCCCGCGATCGCATAGAACAAAATACTTGGCCTCTCCAAAACCTTCTATGCGATCGCATCAGCCCATTGCGATCGCATAGAGCATTCGTCTGCAGCACACACCAGCAATTAACAGCATTTCTAAAATGCATGAAATAGCCCGATTGGACCCCCGGATTCATCCCGAGACCCTCGAGATCCCAACGAAAACCACCAACCTATTCCAAAACATGATACAAACTTATTCTAATCATCAAAACACGTCTAACAACATAAAAACCCATAATTCACATCGAATTCAAGCCTAAATTTCTTAAGACTTTCCGAATTGCATATTCGATCAAAAACCCGACCAAACGACGTCCGAATGACCTGAAAATTTGCGGACATATCCAAAATCACATAACGAAGCTACAGAAATTGTCGGAATTCCATTCCGACCTCCGGATCAAAATCTCACCTATCGTTCGGATTCGCCAAAATTTCAACCTTCGGCATTTCAAGCCTAATTGAGCTACGGACCTCCAAAATACATTCCGAACGCGCTCCCAACCCCGAAATCACCTAATGGAACTAACGGAACCATCGAATTTCCGTTCCGAGATCGTCTTAACACTGTTCCGGCTACGGACCGTTTTCTAGCTTCAAAGCTCTTATTTAGGGACTAAGTGTCCCAAAATGCTCAAATTTTCGAAACCGACTCTCCCGGCAACCCACAATAGCAGAAATGAACTTAGGGGAACAGTTAATTTAGGGATTGGGGCGTAATTTTCTAAAACGACCGGTCGGGTCGTTACATCTTCCCACACTTAAAGATTCGTTCGTCCTCGAACGAGCATAGAAAACATACCCGGAGTAGTGAAAAGATGAGGGTACTGGCTGCGCATATCCTGCTCGGTCTCCCAAGTCGCCTCCTCGACCGGCTGGCCCCGCCACCGAACCTTTACCGAAGCGATGTTCTTTGACCTTAGCTTTCTGACTTGCCTGTCTAGAATGGCTACTGGCTCCTCAACATAAGACAGATCCTTGTCTAGCTGAACGGATGTGAAATCCAACACATGCGACGGGTCACCATGGTATCTCCGGAGCATGGAGACATGAAATACGGGGTGAACTCCGGCTAGGCTGGGAGGTAAGGCCAACTCATAAGCAATCTCCCCAACACGTCTCAAAATCTCAAAAGGGCCAATAAATCTAGGACTCAGCTTTCCTTTCTTCCCAAACCTCATAACACCCTTCATGGGCGAGACTCGAAGCAGAACCCGCTCGCCAACCATAAAGCCACATCGCGAACCTTCTTGTCCGCATAACTCTTCTGTCTAGAGTGGGCTGCACGAAGTCTGTCTTGAATCACCTTGACCTTGTCCATAGCCTCCTGAACCATATCAGTACCTAGCAACCTGGCCTCGCCCGGCTCAAACTAACCCACGGGAGACCTGCACCTCCTACCATATAGGACCTCATACGGTGCCATCTCAATACTAGACTGGTAGCTGTTGTTATAAGCAAACTCCGCCAGCGGCAAGAAGTGATCCCATGAACCTCCAAACTCAATCACGCACGCACGGAGCATATCCTCCAAAATCTAAATAGTGCGCTCGGACTGCCCATCAGTCTGGGGGTGAAATGCTGTGCTCAACTCCACCCGAGTACCTAACTCCTGCTGTACAGCTCTCCAGAACCGTGAAGTGAACTGAGTGCCTCTATCTGAAATGATGGAAACTGGAATACCATGCAGCCGAACTATCTCCCTGATATAGATCTCCGCCAGTCGCTCCGATGAATATGTAGTGCTCACCGGTATAAAATGGGCGGACTTGGTCAGCCGATCCACAATGACCCAAATAGAATCAAACTTCCTAACCGTCCGTGGAAGTCCGGATACAAAGTCCATGGTAATGCGCTCCCATTTCCACTCGGGAATCTCAATCTGCTGCATCAATCCACCCGGACGCTGATGCTCATACTTCACCTGCTGGCAGTTGAGGCATCTGGAAACATAATCAACTATATCCCTTTTCATCCGCCTCCACCGGTAATGCTGTTTCAAGTCCTGATACATCTTCGCGGCACCCGGATGGATGGAATACCGCGAACTATGGGCCTCTGCTAGAATCAGCTCTCGAAGATCATCTACATTGGGCACACAGATACGCCCCTGCATCCTCATGACTCCATCATCCCCGATGGTAACATCTCGAGCATCACCACGCCGAACTCTATCCCGAAGGACAAGCAAATGAGGGTCGTCGAACTGACGCTCCCTGATGCGGTCAAATAGAGAAGACCGAGAAACCACACAAGCTAGAACCCGGCCGGGCTCCGAAAGATCCAGTCTAACAAACTGCCTGGCCAAAGCCTGAACATCCATCGCCATAGGCCTCTCCGAAGCTGGTAGATATGCCAAACTCCCCAAACTCTCTGCCCGACGACTCAAGGCATCAGCAACCACATTAGCCTTGCCCGGATGATAAAGAATAGTAATATCATAGTCCTTCAGTAGTTCCAACCATCTCTTCTGACACATATTCAGGTCCTTTTGCTTAAGCAAGTGCTGCAAGCTCCGGTGATCAGTGTAGATCTCACAAGGAACCCCATATAAATAATGACGCCAAATTTTCAAGGCGTGAACAATGGAAGCTAGCTCCAAATCATGAACAGGGTAATTCTTCTCATGCACCTTCAGCTGTCTCGACGCGTAGGCAATCACCCTACCGTCCTGCATCAATACCGCACCGAGTCCAACTCGTGAGGCGTCACAATATACAGTATAGGACCCCGAACCTATAGGCAACATCAATATAGGGGCCGAAGTCAAAGCCTGTCTTGAGCTTCTGAAAGCTCGCCTCACACTCGTCCGTCCACTGAAAAGGGGCACCCTTTTGGGTCAATCTAGTCATAGGTGCTGCAATCGAAGAGAACCCCTCTACGAAACGACGGTAATAGTGCGCCAAACCAAGGAAACTGCGAATCTCAGTAGCGGAGGAGGGTCTGGGCCAACTCTGCACGGCCTCCACCTTCCTCGGATCTACTCGAATACCCTCACTCGACACCACGTGGCCCAAAAATGCCACTGAACTCAACCAGAATTCACATTTAGAGAACTTGGCATAAAGCTGCTTCTCCCTCAGAATCTGAAGCACTATCCTCAAATGCTGCTCGTGCTCTTCCCGGCTCCGGGAATATACTAGAATATCATCAATGAAGACAATCACGAACGAGTCCAGATAAGGCCTGAACACACTGTGCATCAAATGCATAAATGCTGCTGGGGCATTAGTCAACCCAAAAGACATCACGAGAAACTCATAGTGACCATACCGGGTCCTGAAGGCAGTCTTCGGGATATCTGGCTCCGGAATCTTCAGCTGGTGATATCGAGAGCGCAAATCAATCTTTGAAAACACCTGTGCGCCCTGTAGCTGGTCAAATAAATCATCAATACGGGGCAAAGGATACCGGTTCTTCACTGTAACCTTGTTCAGCCGACGATAGTCAATACACATACGCATAGAACCGTCCTTTTTCTTCACAAATAATACAGGAGCACCCCAAGGCGAAACACTGGGTCGAATAAAACCCTTGCCCAATAACTCCTGTAATTGATCCTTCAACTCCTTCAACTCGGGAGGAGCCATACGGTACGGTGGAATAGAAATGGGCTGAGTGCCCGGCAACAAGTCAATAGCAAAGTCAATATCTCTGTCGGGCGGCATGCCCGGAAGATCAGCTGGAAATACAGCAGCAAAGTCACGTACCACATGAACAGAATCAATAGAGGGAGGGTCAATACTGACGTCCCGCACATAGGCAAGATAAGCAGCACACCCCTTCTCAACCATACGCTGAGCTCTGAGAAAAGAAATAACACGGCTAGGGGTGTGATCTAGAGTACCACTCCACTCAATACGTGGAATGCCCGGCATAGCTAGCGTCACGGTCTTGGCGTGACAATCAAGAATAGCATAATGGGGCGATAACCAGTCCATGCCCAGAATAATATCAAAATCGACCATCCCAAGCAGCAATAGATCCGCTCTGGTCTCAAAATCACAAATGGTAATCAAACACGACCGATATACGCGGTCCACTACCAAAGAATCACCCACCGGAGTGGAAACATAAATGGGGGCACTCAAAGAATCCCGAGGCACACCCGGATGAGAAGCAAAGTAAGAAGACACATATGAAAAAGTGGAACCAGGGTCGAATAGAACCGATGCCTCCCCGTGACTAACCGGAATAATACCGTGATAACGAGTCGGATGCAACAGACGCGCAGCCGCGATCGGGAATAGCATAGAATCCGGCTTGTCCCCCTCTGGAGGGCGGCCTCTAGAACCCCGACCCCCGCCCCCGGGCGCGGGCGGGTGGAATAGCAGCCTGGAGCCGGAATGATAGCTCGCCGACCCCGAGAGCCACGCCGATGCTGCGAAGACTGGTGAGGTGCTCCCCTCCTACGCCTCGGGCACTCCCTAACCAGGTGGCGAGTATCCCCGCACTCAAAACAAGCTCCGAGAGGACGCGGTGGCTGTGACCTGACCGGCCTCAACCCCACTAGTCTGACCCCTGGAAGGACCCCGCGCAGGAGGTGCACTGGAAACTGGGGGAGCATAATAAGGCTCCCGTGGTGCTGGAAGACCTGGAGTGCTACCGGCTGCGGGCAATGCTGAGTGAACTGGTCGGCCGGAATAACCCCTGCCAAAACGACCGGCTGCTGAGGTGCGGGCACCAGAGAAATGGCCCGACTCACGAGACCTCTTGGCCTCTCTATCTCCCCGCTCTCTAGGGAGCATACTCTCGATCCTCCCGGCAATGCTAACTGCCTGCTGATAAGATATATCTGTCTCCAACTCTCTGGCCATGCTGGACCGGATCGGCGGAATCAGGCCCTCAATAAATCTCCGCACTCTCTCCCGAACCGTGGCTACCAAGGCCGGTGCATGCCTCGCCAGACGGGTGAAACTGATGGCATACTCCGATACTGACATGGAGCCCTGTCGCAACCGCTCAAACTCCGAGCGCCAAGAATCCCTAAGGCTCTGTGGAACAAACTCCCTCAAAAACAGATCTGAAAACTGCGTCCAAGTCAATGAAGCAGACTCCTCCGGACTATCCAACTCATACGTGCGCCACCAATCATAAGCGGCCCCGCGAAACTGAAAAGCAGTGAAGGAAACCCCGCCGGTCTCCACAATCCCCATAGTACGAAGAATACGATGACACTCCTCGAGAAAACCCAATGCATCATCTGAAGCCAAACCACTGAACACTAGGGGTCATATTTCTTGAACCTCTCCAATCTACGCTGCTCGTCCTCAAAGGCAGTCGGTCCACCTCTGGGCTGTGCTGGGGCGGCAGGAGGCATAACCAAAACCTCTAGAACCTGTCCCACTGGCACACGCTGCTCCGGTGTAACGACTACGGGAGTCTGGGCCCCTCCCCCGGCCTGAGATGTAGCGGCAACAAGAGGAAGCAGTCCTGCCTGGGCTAAAGTGGTATACATGCTCATGAACTGAGCCAGGGTCTCCTGTAGTGCTGGAGTGGTAGCAGCTGTAGTCGGTGTACCAGGTGGAGTGGTAGCAGCTGTAGTCGGTAGTACAAGGCTAATTGAGCTACGGATCTCCAAAATACATTCCGAACGCGCTCCCAACCCCGAAATCACGTAACGGAACTAACGGAACCATCGGATTTCCGTTCCGAGATCGTCTTATAACACTGTTCCGGCTACGGGCCATTTTCTAGCTTCAAAGCTCTTATTTAGGGACTAAGTGTCCCAAAATGCTCAAATTTTCGGAACCGACTCTCCCGGCAACCCAAAATGGCAGAAATGAACTTAGGGGAACAGTTAAGTTAGGGATTGGGGCGTAATTTTCTAAAACGACCGGTCGGGTCGTTACATCTTCCCACACTTAAAGATTCGTTCGTGCGGCTCACCGGACGACTTTTGTAGAGTGGCAGGTGGGGGTGCCACAAAACTAGGGGTGATCGGAGGAGGATTTTGTTTGGCTGGTGGAATTTGGGTGACATAAGGGTTTTCCCCTTGGTAGTATGGATAGATTGGGGCGCTTGTCGAAGGATCAAGGGGTGGATGTTCTGGAGCCGATGCGAGAGTAGGGCGGTTTGGTGAAGATTGTCCCCTAGCCCAGGCTAGGTGCATCTCAGTTATCTGCTGTTTCAATCGGTCTACCTCTTCTTTCATGACTGTATCTCTGATTTCTCTTCCTCGAGACTTTTACCGGAGCTGGACATACTTGCTGGAATTGGCCCTTTAGATCTAGTACGGTAATGGTGGTCGGCCAGTATATTCTGTCAAACCAACTGCTAAACTTTTCTGGATTGCAACAAACTTTGTTAGTTTACTGAATTTAACAGGCATGTTATCGCACGTTGGGATGCAATGCACCTAATCAATTAACCCTTTCTATATGTTCTTATCGCATGCGTCATTCCAGCCTTTTCTCTTTTTCTTTTTTTTTTCTTTTTTCTTCTTTTTCTTTTCTCTTTTTCAACTATCCTTGAAAACTTTATTGTTATTAACCTTCGTATTCTTTTCCTCTCTTTTTAGTGGTGGTCGAATCTTATGTGGATTGCCTACGTATCACGTCCCCGCGTGAATCAGACCGAGCGTAGTTCTGGTAACAAGATTGTGGCAAAATTCAGTAACTTTTATATCAAATAAAACCTTAAAGTTACAAAACATGTCTTACAATAATCGACAAAATAGAGGAATGCTTGACTCGAAAAAGGAAAATAAAATGCCAACCAACTTGACTCAATATTTCAAAATACATTTTTTAAATCAGAAGTCTAATGCTCTAAAATTCCTGGGGGCCCGCGAGGCATCATTCGGCCTTGCCGCGGGCCTTGGTGTGAGGTCCTTGTGTAGTCCCCTTAACTCTCTCATGATCTGATGAACATAGCCCATAACCGAAGCAAAAAGGGCGGGGCGGGGCATTTGTTCACAAGCTAAACACTTCATGGTGACATAGTGCCCGATTTCTCCAATTCTGTCCTTGATCATGTCCCTTTCTCTGAGTAGCTGTTCTATCTGCTGGTTTTTCGCCCCCAATCTTCGAGCATTGTTGGTGACTTGGTCTAGGAGCCTATTCACTTGTTCTTGCAGTCGGGCCATCAAATCGTGGCAACGGTCGAGGTCTGCTCTGGCATCTCGGGCTTGCTTGAAAACCCGCTCCCTGAGGATAACATTTGCTTCCCTTAGACTAGTGATGATCTCAGTGTAATTTTCTTCCAACCGTTGTAGGTGAAGTGCATGTTGGTGTGCCTCCTTTCTCCAGCTAGCACGGATCCTCATTGTTGGGCCTTCGACTCTTCCAATTCTCTTTGGACATCGGCAACTTGGCTTCTCAAACCCTTTATCAATTTTTCGTCTGCTCGACTCCTCAACTGTCTGTCAGCATCCCTTTTCATTTGTTGGATTTGAGCTCTCAAAAAGTCATTTTCTTGTGCCAACTTCTTTTTATCTCCTTCATTGGCGGCGGCTTGCACATCCATTTCAAATTGGAGCTCTTGGGTCCGTTGCTCTATCCTGCTAATCTTTGTTCTATAGGCTTCTTCTCTGGCCAACCAGTCCCATTGTTCTTGTGACGCTCCAGCAAACTCCCTGAGGTGGGGCCTTTTTGTGGGCCTTTGATGCTCCAGATTTCTGCTATACCATGCAGGGTATTCTGCCGATACTTCACCCCGGGCTCGATCTCGCACCCGAGTGTCTATCTTCAATGTTTGACATTCACTCCAAATCTTTCGGACCAACGCTTCAGGGAACTGTCCTCCCGGTCCAATTTCAACCACATGTGGGCTGAGGTCTTCTTCTTTTGGGATTATTTGGCATCGTCCCAACTGTCTCAATACTCGACCTGGTGCGTAGGGCTGGATGCTGTTGAGGCCCATTAGCAATAAATATGATTCCGTGGTCGATGCATATATGACTTCTTCCACGGGTAGCCAGCCAAATGTCCATTCTATCTTGCTGGCTGGGATCAAACGCAAAAGTCGTATCCATCTGCTGATCCCCTCTGGCAAATCATGTCCCTCGACCCTCGTAGTGAATTCTTCTACACAGGTTTTCTCCGATAAACTATACCTCATAAACTGCGGGCGGCGACATAAGTGATCGATCATCCACATTTGGAGCAGTACGTTGCAAGCTTCAAAGAAGACCCCTCCAGCTTTGCAGATAGTGAGTGCACGAGAGATATCTGATATTATCATAGGAGCCAAAGTACTATTGTTTTGTTTCATCCAAAGTGCTGACGACCCCTGCCACATGTATGTTGATATTCCCGTCCTTTCTGGGAAATAATAATAAACCCAGGAAAGCTACCATGAAGGCGATGCGCCTATGTTCTTCCCATTTTAACTGGTTTTCTCCACTGCAGATTTTGCTTTTGTATTTGTTGAAACCCCCGTAATGACCATATTTGTCATATAGAAATGCTAAAGTGCAGAACCCTTCTGATAAGTCTGGGTTGTGTACAGTTCTACGGATTTTCACAGTATCCAAGAACCTATGTACCGTCACTACCCTTGGCGCAATGAGATATTGTTCCCTCATAGGGACTTTTGGTCTTCCGATATATCCGGCCAATTCTTCCAATGTTGGTGTGAGTTCAAAGTCTGAAAAGTGGAACACATTGTGTGCTGGATCCCAGAATGAGATCAAGGCTCGTATGATGTCTCCTCTCGGGGGAAATATTTAGTAGCCCCACTAGATCTCCCAGGTACAGCTTAACCGCGTCTTGTCCTTGCTCGCCCAAGTCGCTCCACCACCTATGCAAACTTAAGGGGACCTTGTTTATGATAGCTTCGGTTGTATTCTGACTCGTGCTCATTCTGCACATTTATTAAGGTAGTTTTTATATAAAAGAAAAATCTTTATTTGACCCCAACAAAACTATCTTTTTTTTTTCAAAAAAAACGAAGCGGGCCACAGGAATTGACTGGTCAAAATATTAAGACTGATGTTGAGGCGAAGTTAAACATCCTGGCATTCCGTCATTATTTCTTCTTTTAAAAACTTATTTTGAAACATAGGGAAGTTGGACCCGTTAAAGGATGCCTACGTATCTCACACCCGGTGAGGATCAAACCCGCGTAGTTCGGTCCGTCAAAACAACTATTTTTTCTTTTATTGACTGACAAAGAAAACACATTTTGTCAAGAAAACCATTTTGTTGGCAAAGTCAACCTTCTGTCGTCTTTTATCGGCAAACTAAATTTATTGACTTGTTGGTAAAACACATTTTTGTATTTTCTAAAAAATATTTATTTCCCCATACTATTTCCTTTTGTTTTTTTCGTTTTTCTTCAATATTTAAAAGCCGGTCAGCATGCAAGTCTAAATAAATGCTTACAACAAATATGATATAGCAAGATGGTCTTTTCATTTCGGGTTGCCTGTCCTAGACGGACCCAACCCCTGTGTTGAGTCCCCTAAGTCGGATATGATGCAAATAAACGTCCTAAATCTAGGCTCAATATCCCGATGCTTTTCAATGGTACTAGACCGTGTACCCGAGCAGACAACTCGGATTTGAAGAGGGAGCTACGTACCGGGGACCCGCGGGATCGTCTGGCTTTGTAACTTATCCTGCCTCTTTTCTTATTTTGGTATTGACACTAACAGAAAGGGGAGTCTCAACCAGTAAGCACATCCCCGGGGGAAGAAGAGACGGGTTTTCGGCACGATTTTATATACAGTTCACGCAATATCAAAGCGGTAAACATATAGCAGTTTGTATATACAGTGCAACTAGTATCAAAGCGGTAGACATGTAGCACATTAATTAAACATGTAATAAAATCGGATATAGACAAAACAACAATTTAACTGAGCTCGAATTCTTAGACCCTGAACCGAAGTTCAGAGGTTATTTATCCCCAGCAGAGTCGCCATAGCTGTCACACCTCCTTTTTTTACCGCACACACGTAAAAATGTAAATGTGCCACCGTTTAATACTACATCCCGAAAAGAGATATAATAATAATCAGTGAAGGAGTTTTTCCACTTAAAGGACAGTCGGAACGGGATCAATTTATTTAATTAGAGTCGCCACTTGGGAAAATAATGGTGTCCCAAGTCACCGGTTTAATCCCGAACCGAGGAAATTTATGACTCTATAATACAATCTGCGAAACTAGAAACCTGGATAAGGAATTCTGTTAACCCGGGAGAAGGTGTTAGGCACTCCCGGATTCCGCGGTTCTAGCACGGTCGCTCAACTGCAATTTTTATTTTTATCTGATTTCTTTATATATTTTAACTATGTGCTTTTAATGTTTCGCTTTTTGATTTTAGAAGAATTGCGACGTGCAAAACACATTTCAAATCACACCGCAACCGGTACGCCTGCGACTTTAATGTATTTCAGTTTCGCCGAGAGTAAGATTTGGGTCACATAAATGCGCACCCGTAATTAGGAAAGTATTTTATTTACAAATAGTGCTTAAAAAAAGTCTATCGTGTTGTTAACTTTGTGAAAGACCGTAAAATTTGCTAAACGATCCTCCCGAGTTTATGCTTTTATAATAATTTTATTTGAGGGCCCCCATATATTTTCATCTTCAAGACGAGGCTCATCCCTTATTTTAAAAAGTCCAAACTTAATCGTATACTATGTTTTTCTATTCTGTTTTTTCCTTCCTAGTTTGCATATTATTTTTGTGTTATTTCAGATTATGATATCAGGGTGTAGGCCATTTATTTATTATTGGGCCTGGACTTTGGACTACTTTAACAGTCCTCATTGGAACAGACGAACATCTGTAGCCCAGAGTGTATCATTATTGCTACTTGAGATTGCAGGTATTCTATTAATCAGATCTGGGCCTTTATACACAACTAGGCCCAGACTATATAAACAGAAACGAACAGCACTTAAACAATTGTTGTTCAGCATCATTATTACTTAATAATTTCTCAGACAATATCAAATAATACAATCTAAACTACTCGACTACTTATCCCATTTAGATTAAATCGATCCTGATTTAGATCTTTCACTATCAATAAGTAACCAGATTCTAATTCATATGTTCAATTTCGGAATTATATCTACTTATCTAAGTGTATTAGTTTCGCATTAACTTGTTTTAGTTTTGTTTTAGGTTTTAACTATATTTAGTTACTGATTTACGTTTAACTACTATACTAGCTCTTCTACTCTAATCCAGATCAAATTCATGTAGCTGTTAGTTATTACAATCATTCATAATAAATTACAAAGGAATCTACAAATTAGCTACAGCTAAAATAAAAGAAACACAAATGGCATTATCAAAATAATCAGGCTTCATTTCTTCATCAAAATCTCGATTACATTCTCCAAAAATAGATGTGTACCTGGAAATCAACAGTGAGGAGAAATCAGTGGCAGCAACAGAAGACACAACCACAACAGCAACAGAACAACTGAAGCAGCAACAACAAGACAACAAAAGCAAACAGCAACCAGACACTCAACAAACCAGTAATAGCCAAACACCACAACACTCAACAACCAAACATAACACTCAGCAAACCAGTAGCAACCAAACACAACACCAAACAGCAACCAGACACAACACTCAGCAACAATCGACCCAGAAATAGATGCAAGGGATCCGTGTGAACTTCAAACACAATCCAATGAAACAGTAACTAGAGATCCAATGGCAAACCAAGAAGAATCCAGACTCTCACTCTGTTTTCTCTCGAGGAAATGGTGCCTATTCTCTGTCTAAGAGCTATTTTTCCTCAAATTTTGTTTTAGGTCTGTCTGTATCTATCTGTATATTTCAGAATGCTCTCTCAAAAGTCCCTATCACTGTGTATGTTTGTTTGTGTATGAAATCTGTGTATGTTTCAGAATTGTATCTCTCCAAAAATCTAGTCCCCTCTCATCTCCCTATCACTCTATACTTATAGTTGAACCCCTCCCCACCCTGGATGGCCAGAAAAACTCCACTCAAAACCCTTGCCCATCCCTGCTCTGCCAGCCCATTATCCTCTCTGTTTTCACCACTAAGTTTTGTTTAAGTGTGGGCTTTAATTAATTAAAATGTAAAGTGCAAACCTGGTGGAGTGCCCTGCTATAATAGCAGGCTCCATTAGGCTGTCTTATGGGCAGGTGATTAAACAACTAGCCTTAATCCAATCCTAACAATTATATTCAGTTAAATCCTAATCCAGAATCAAATAGATAACAAGCCCTAATGGTGAATTGCATACGGGCAGACAAGGTAATGAACAATCATACAAATAAGTTAACTTGTTGACGACGTTAAATAAACTATGCATACAAAGCAATTAGCATTGAATTAAAACAGATAGAGATAGGAATCGACCGGATAAAAGGTCTACTGGAGATGAAGAGAAAACAGAAAACTAAAAGAAGAAACAAAGGATAAAAAATTCACATAATTAACACACTAAATATGAAGAAAGAAGAAGAGAAATACCATGTAAGAAGAAAATCCGCACTTGAACGGACCTCGGACCCATCTTGGATTCAATCCGAACTTGGATTCAATTCGAACTTGGATTCTTCGTTTTTGAGGCCAATGGACCTTAATTGAGATGTTTTCAACAGTGAAAACATCCCAATTAAGGTCTATTAGACCTCAATTAGGAAGAAACTCGAAGTCTAGGGTTCATGGCCAAGATTTGGGGCTTTTACAATCCCGGCAAGATTCGAGCTAAACCGGGGTTAGTATGGGTACGAGGGAGGTGAGAGGAGTCGTTGGTGTGAATTTGGGGTGGTTTGGCGTGGTTTGGGTTTTAACTCGAATCTTCGATTGAAGATTCGAGACGTTTGGGAATGATTCGAAGTTAACGGACCACGGATTCGTGTAGAGGAGGTTTAGGGGGAGCTATGGTGTAAACTTGGGAGTCATTGGCCTACCGGAACCGCCGCGAGGCGATTTCCGGTAGGCGGAGGGCGGCGGAGGCACGGCGGTTTCTATCGTCTCTGGGAGAGACGAAGATGGGTCTGGGGGAAATGAGACGGGTATGGGGGTATTGGTATGTTTAAAATTAACGTTTTAATCTCGGCCGTTGGATGATGAGAATCCAACGGCCAAGATCAAACAATGGGGCGATTAATGTGATCCATCAGATCAACGCTGATCGACGGCTTGGATCCCTTTACTTAAAACAGAACGATGTCGTTTGGTCTTAGTAAGAGTGGGTCGAACCGGGTGAGATGGTATTGATTGGATTGGGTAAGGGTTTTGGGTTGGTTGTTTTGTTTGGGTTCGGATTTAGGGGCCCAAGTCCTTTTCTCTTCCTTCTTTATAATCAACACAAACTTCTAATTAATTTGTAACCATTAAAAATAAAACTATAGGAATATTAATGCTGAACATCAATCAATACACAATTAACAAATAAACATAAAATCATATAATGACAACAAAAATCGAATGAAAATATGTATATTATTATATATTTTTGATTTTTCCATTTCGTAAAAATAGGTAATTTACCAATCAACTCAAAAATTTTTGTAATTAAGTTTTAAATGCTATTACATATATTTTTGTATTTTTATTAATTTAATCACATAAGCATGCGCACACAAATACAAATAACAAGAAAATTAATATTAAAGCCCGCAAATATTGCAAACAACGTAAAACTCTTTTATTTTTGAATCTTTTAGGAGTAATTCGTGTGAGGCAAAAATCAAGTGCTCACACTCATAATAATAATTATCACACACAAAATTAAACATTAATAAATATAAAATTGCACGATTTGGACATTAAATGCTTAAAAAATGCAAAAGACATATTTTTTATGACTTTTCATTTCTGTAAAATAAACTTAATTGTAAACTTGAATTTTATATACATATGCAACATATTTTTTGTATATTTTATTTATTTAAACAAGCAAATATGCACGGATAAAAATGCAAATAATACAAGAAAAATAACACAAAATTCACAACAATTGCAAGAAAACTAAAATTATTTTATTTTGAATCTTTGGGAGTATTTCTCTTATAGGGAAAAAATCACGTGCTCACATATGGAACTTTTTGTTACAACGTAATTCTCTTCGGGCTCAAAAATGCAAGAGCTACATACCAATGCCTAGTTAAAAATATGTTCGAGGAACAGATATGTAAATCAATGGAAGTTTACATTGATGATATGTTAGTTAAGTACCTGCGCGTAGAAGACCATTTGACTTATTTATAGGAAATATTCAAAATCTTGAGGAAGTACAACATGAAACTTAACCCCGAAAAATATGCCTTTGGGGTCTGTTCGGAAAACTTCCTTGGCATCATGGTATCAAATTGGGAAATTGAAATCAACCCTGATAAGACTAAGGCCATCGAAGATATCATCGTCATAGACAGTGTGAAAGTTGTACAAAGGTTAACTGGACGGATAGATGCTTTGGGCCGATTCATTTCGAGGTCATCAGATCGAAGCCACAAGTTCTTTTCCTTACTCAAAAAGAAGAGTGATTTTGCATGGACCCCAAAATGTCAGCAAGCAATGGAGGAATTGAAACAATACTTATCGATCCCACCTCTACTCCACACTCCGAAGGCAGATTAGAAGTTGTACTCATACATGGAAGTATTCGAAATAGCGGTGAGTGATGTACTAGTTCGAGAAGAGCAAGGTACGCATTTTCCTGTTTATTACGTAAGTTGGACCTTAGGAGGTGCTGAAACTAGGTATCCATACTTTTAGAGAATTGGCACTTGGATTAGTAAGCGTGTCATAAAAATTAAAAACATACTTCCAGTGTCACCCCATATGTGTGATAACCACTTATCCACTCCGAAATGTTTTTCACAAGCCCGAGTTATCGGTCCGATTAGCCAAATGGGTCATCAAACTTGGCAGGTACCTCAAGAAAAAAATGGTGAGAATGATACATTTACAAATTTGGGACCACCAATTGAAAAAGACGATATTATACCGGGGACTTTCATCCAATTATCGAGGTCTGTGGTCAAAGAGGGTCACACCAAGATAAATTCTACAAGCTTGACTTGGGATTAGAAGAATAAATATTTAAATAACTGAAAGCTCCCATCAGACCCTAAAGAGTCAAGAGCCCTACGAACCAAAGCCCTCCGATTCATATTGGATGAAGATGGAACATTATACAGCACGACATCTGATGGACCGTTGGCGGTATGTTTAGGGTCGGGGGATACCAATTATGTTTTACGAGAGGTCCACGAAGTCACTTGTGGGAACCGCTCCGGCGCTGATTCTTGATTCACAAAATCATTATAGCAGGATACCACTGGGATAGCATGGGAAAAAACACTAAGGAGTTTGTTCAAAAATGTGATAAATGTCAAAGGGTTGCACCGATGATCCATCAGCCTAGAGAGAAACTTCATTCAATTATATACCCACGGTCATTCATGAAATGAGGGATAGATATAGTCGGCCCTCTGCCAACGGCCCCAGGTAAAGCTAAAATCATTTTGTTTACGACTAATTACTTTTCTAAATGGGTGGAAGCACATGCCTTTGAGAAGGTCAGAGAAAAAGAAGTTATAGACTTCATCTTGGACCGCATCGCGTGTCGATTCGGGATACCTGCAGATATCGTATGTGACAATGGAAAGCAATTCATGGGAAACAAGGTAATGGAGTTCCTCGAAGAACATAAAATAAAAAGGATCTTATCAATGCCGTATCACCCAAGTGGAACGAATAGGACGAATCAACAAACAAGACTATCATTTAAAATATAAATAAAAGGTTGAACGATGCTAAGGGTAATGGAGAGAAGTTCTACCCGAAGTTCTTTAGGCATATTGAACGACATTGAAGTTTAGCACAGGGGCAACCTCGTTCTCCTTAGTATATGGCTCCGAGGTCGTTATTCCTGTCGAGGTCAGGGAAACTAGCGCCAAATTTTGACATGCAACAGAGGAATCAAATCATGAGGACATAAATACTAGCCTCAAACTATTGGATGAAAAATAAGAAGTCGCGCTTGTTCGGATGGCTGCACAAAAGCAAAGAATCGAGAGATATTACAATAGAAGAGCCAATCTTCGCCACTTCAGAATCGGGGACTCAGTTATAAGGAATGTCACCATCAATACTCGAGACCCAAATGAAGGGAAATAAGGGCCGAATTGCGAGGGACCATATCGAGTCATCGGAAAAGGATCTTACAAACTTGGCACGATGAAAGCCGAGCAATTGGAACTTATCGATGCTCAAATGATATTATTTCTTAGGTATGACTCTCTCCCTTTTCCAATTGTGTTTCGTACTAACTTATTGCATTTTTTGATTGAGGCATTGAGGAAACTGTTCGGCACAAAATACTTAGGTTTTAACGCACGCGTTGCACTCTTTTTCTCTTAGATCGATTTTTATTCCGAATGGGTTTTTCCGGTAAGATTTTTAACGAGACTACAATTATGTGCTACCTGAGGAAAATTCAATAATATCCAAGGCTTCTTTTCAATAAACCTCGAATACTGCAGGGAATCTCCCTCGGGGGTTATATTTTCAAGAAAAATATTTCATGTTAAATGGTCTCGATAGGAAAACCTTATAATGGGCCAAACTGTCGGATGAACCGTGTCCATATACAATAGTCGAGCCCTAATGGGAAAGCATGTAAACATGTATGAATTTTTCAAAGAAGCATTCTTTCTATATTAAACGCTTTGTGACTCAAAGAAATTTGATACTATACGAGCCCCATACTTGTGGTTTATTGAGAAATGGCTCAAGGGATAAAATATAAATATACCTCGAATACTCGGGGACTATCATCGACAGCCAACATATTCGAGTTATCTAAATTAGGATTCATAAAACCTCAAAAGGGCACCCCTCGATGTAAAGGTCAAGGCTATCATACTCGGGGACTGACATTTCAAACAAGTCTCAGGAAATAAGTCCAAGAGGCATAACTGAATGCTACGGCCATACATAAGGCAATGACTAGAATAACGTGGCTCAGAGACGTCTGAATCCCTCAATAAACAATATGCCTTCAAATACTTCAAAAAATTGGTTAAAAGGTTATCCCCAACAAAATGACTAAAGAGGCCTTCGATAAAATCAGCCATCGAAAAACCTTAGGAGGTACAAAATTACCTTGACACAAACATGCTAAGGCACAAAAATCAAAGGGGTCTCAATCATCATCGAACCCTCAAAAAATCTAATGGATAAAAAATTACATGTTAAGGCATAAAGAAATTTTTACTAAGTCTTTTGAGCCAAAAAGGGGAAAATAATAGCTATCAATTAGAGGCCATAACGGCCCGATCAGAAAAGAGCCTAAGGGCCAATACACTTTGGGTTCAAGAACTTTTTCTCACCCGATCCAAAACCAAGGGTTTGACTATCCCGAGCCTAAATAAATAACTACTTGACTATGGCTCGGGGACTCACCATTATCCAACACAAGCTCTTCAAGGCCTATGCCTAAAGCTCGAACCTTATTCGTGCTCGACCATGACATCTTTGAGGAAGCCATCCAAGTTAATGTCTCAAACATGCTGTTCAAAGCATGAAACTATGCAACAATTTTGCAAGGAAAGAAACATGTTCATAAAAATTGAGAAGGAATTCAAGGAAAATTTTCTTTTACATATATTTGGAAAAATATTTGTACAAGAGACCAATAAGGGGTGTTACAAAAACGAAAAAGAAAATACCAAAATAAAAAGAAAAATCCTAGCTATGCTCGGAGCTGATTTCTTCCTCGAGGGTAGCTTCTTTTTTTGGCCCATCTTCATTGTCAAACTCATCTTGGCTACCTTCATCATCATCATCGTCATCGAAAGAGATGAGAAATCTAGGGTCAACTTCGAGCGCCTTTTCTTGAGCTATCTCTTCAGTGAGGCCGAAACCTCGAGCATGGATTTCCTTGAGGGTCTCCCTTCGAGACTGACACTTAGACAAATCATTACTCTGTCACTCTAGGTCGGAGGCTTCCCTTAGCTTCGTTTGACCAGCCTCAACATCCCGTAAGTACACGGCAACAGTTTTATTAGTTGTGACCTTCGCCTTGTTGACCTCAGCCCTGGCCTCAGAAAGTTTACGTTGAGCTCGTCGATCCTTTTATCTTGGGCCAAAATTTTATCTTTAGCGCCCTAGAGTTAGGCCTCAACCGATGGCAATTTGGCTAAAGTAGCCTCCTTCTCCGCAGCAAGGCGGTCCATATTCTCCTTCCACCGGTTACTGTTGGCCTTGACCTGATCAACCTCCCCTAAAAGGAGTTCGATCCTTGCTAGTTTTTGCTGCAGTTGAGACACTAAAGTATTAGCCTCCATAGTCGGATTGAGTAGACCTACTGTAGCAAAGGAACAAACCGATCCAAAATTTGAGAGCATGATAATCGCAAGAACAAGGGATAGATCAGCGGAAACACTACAAAAATTCTGTCGACCAACTAAAAAATCATTCTTGGCACTTGTTATCAAGTAAGTTGGAGACGAAGGCCCAAAAATTACTCCTGAGGATAGTGTGCCTACATAATAAATATTGAATTTTTCAGTTACCGATGCAATAATGGTTTCTGTAAAACCATTTTGAAGTATTATTTTCGCTGCAACACATAGATGCTTCTTGAAAGCAGTTGTTAATTCTCCTGTACTAGTGATATGATTTTTGATGAATAAAATAGGTGATAATTTCAGTCCAACATGGAATTTGGCATTTTCTTCCTTTAAGAGGGATGTTACTTCTTTGCTTTTTCCCTCAAAGAGATCATCAATAGTAATAAAAACTCCAGGTTGCGCAAGAGCCAAGCTAAGCATTTTACCATAATGATTCTTCCATGAAGATACTATGATCAAATGAGCTCCTCTAGCAATATATCCCTGAGCTTGGCATTCCCTTATTGAAGATGTGATAGAATCCCCGATCCCAATGTAATTTAATACATTGTTGACCTTCGCCTTTCCATCATAGGTAACTAGTAATCCAGCACACAAATATTTCTGAGAAAAATATAATGCAAAGGGAGACCCAAAAGAGCTTGTTGAAAAGCTAATGCATCCCTTGGTTTTTAATGAGTACATAGTAGAATGAAAACCCTTCTCATTATTCTGGTTGCAATTGAAATAGAACCAATTGAACTTGAGCCACTCACTAAGTGCATCAATTTTCTTGTGTGATATGAATGACCTTTAGCAACAGGGGTACTAGGAGTACTAACTGGATCCCATGTAAGTAGTGATGCACCAGCAGAAAAGACAACTAAAGCAGGAACAATAGCTGAAAACATATGTCGCAATGCAGTTACAGTGCACTTCGAAATTATCTTTGGTGCAAGAGTTCGAGTCTCCCCAAGAGCAAGGTGGGAAGTTATTAGAGGGAAGGATGTCTGTCACGACCCGGATTTTTCCTCCAATATCGGGATCGTGATGGCGCCTACTCGTGGTAGCTAGGCAAGCCACTGTATTCGTACGATCCTGTTTCTAACACAATTTTAATTAAATAAATACGGAATACTTTATCGAAAGGGAAATAATAAATCACACGGTAAAATCATACTGAAATCCTCTACCCAAGACTTGGAGTCACCAACTCACAAACTACTATGGAATACTACACATAAAAGTCTGAAGAAAATATAACATAATTCTGTTCGTCTCGGAATAATGAGACTACAACTATAAACATAAATAAAGAAAGAGACGCCGGGCCTGCGGACGTCTGCAAGCTACCTCGGTCTCAAATGTAATCAACTCCCACGCAATCTATTTACTGCTGCTGCTGCTGCTGCTCCTGATCGTAACCTGGACCTGTGCAAAAATGCACAGAAGTGTAGCATCAGCACAACCGACCCCATGTGCTGGTAAGTGCCTGGCCTATCCCGGCGAAGTAGTGACAAGCCTAGGACCAGACACCCACATAAACCTGTGCAATTCAATATATATATGTGTACCACAAAATAACAAGAAATAATCAAGTATTAACACAATAAGGAATATCTTAAAGAATTCAACAATTATCCACAGTTAATAATTTCACAAGGAAAAACAAAATGTAATGTAAGCACAAATAATATCAATTCAAGGAATAGCAAACAGTTGCACGGCATCACCCTTCGTGCTTTTACTCTCATCCTCACATCCATAGTACGGCATGATCCTTCGTACATGGTTCAATAATAGGGCACGGCATGATCCTTCGTGCATAATCAATAATAGGGCACGGCATGATCTTTCGTGCGTAATCAATAATAAACATGGCACGGCATGATCCTTCGTGCATAATCAATAATAAACATGGCACGGCATCACCCTTCGTGCATTATCTCTCTTCCTCACCCAAATAACAATTCACAGTTAAGGGCAACGAAAGAAACAGAAATTTATAAACCGTCCCGTCAAGGGAAATCAATAATTTTCTTCACAACAAGTCCTAACAAGGAAGAATAATAACAATTCATCTGTAATATATCTCAAATAATCATTTTCCAGCGACTCACGGTCATACTAGACACCAGTGTATGGATGCTCGTCACGACAGCCCATACGCCGCACTCGATCACATAACATATAACACATAATCCTATTCCCTCAAGCTAGGATAGAACAAACACTTACCTCGAAAGTTTACGAACGATTCAATCCGTAGCAATGCCTTTTCCTTTTGAATTTGACTCCAATCCAATCGTATCTATACACAATTGATTTAATATCATCAATTCTACTTAACAACTAGTTCCTATTGCTAAATATGATTTTTACAACATTCTGCCCGGAATAGTAAAAACCGACCCCGGGCCCACATAATCGAAACTCAAGTTTCGAACCAAAATAATTTCATCCAATCTTCCATGAGTTCAAATATACAATTTGTTCTTAAGTTCGACTCCAAAATGAGGTCTAAATCGCAATTTCTTTGAAAGCCCTAACTATACCCATTTCTCAAATTTTCAACCAATTTATACATGTTTAAGCCTAAGGATTTGATTGATGTTGATGAAAAATGAAGAAAATGAGTTAACAATACTTACCCAATGAACTTTGATGAAGAAATGCCTCAAAATCGCCTAAAATGCTGTGGAGAAAAGAGTTGAACAGAAATGGGATTTTTATCCCGTTTCTGTTCTTTTTCTGTCTTAAATTCACTGGGCGAAAATTTACTCTATGCGATCGCAGGGCCTGTGATGCGATCGCATAGAAGGAAAATGGGGACAAGCAAAATTACTCTATGCGATCGCGGAGGTCTTATGCGATCGCATAGAAGGAAATGAATGAACCGAAATTACTCTATGCGATCGCAGGGAATGGTACGCGATCGCATAGAAGGAAATTCTGGGCCTCAGTCTTACTCTATGCGATCGCGAAGGACAGTATGCGATCGCATAGGAGGAAAAGTAGAAGCTATGCGATCGCATGGGATCTATTGCGATCGCACAGAAGGAATTTGGGACCTCTAATCTTTGCTCTATGCGATCGCAGCTACACCTATGCGATCGCATAGAACAAAAATCCCCTGCAGAAACAGCAGAATTTCTGCTGTGTTTTTCAACTCCGAAAACACCCCGAACCACCTCCGAAACACTCCCGAGCCCTCGGGGCTCCAAACCAAATATGTATACTAACTCAAAAACATCATACGAACCTGCTCGCGCGATCAAATCACCAAAATAACATCATTAACAAGGAATTTAGCCTTAAAACTCAAGAATTCTCTAAAATTCCATAATTTCCAAAATTTCCAATTTAAGGCCGAAACACGTCAAACGACGTCCGTTTTCAACCAAACTTTACAGGAAGCGCTTAACCAATATATATGACCTGAACCGGGCGTCGAAACCAAAATACGAGCCTGATATCACCACTTTTCAATCAAATTTCAGTTTCATTTTCCTTAAACATTTTCAGAAAAACAATTTAACATAAAAATTCTTTTACCGGGGTTCTAGACCTCGGATTTCAATTCCAGGCATACGCCCAAGTTCCATATTTTTCTACGGATTTTCTGAAATAGTTAAATCACGGATCCGGGTCCGTTTACCAAAAATGTTGACCAAAGTCAACCATATCAATATTAATATCAAAATTCTTCTACTTTTTCACATATTTCACATATTTCAACATAATTATTTTTCCAGCTTTGTGCCCGGACCGTGCACGCAAATCGAGGCAGCTATAAATGAGGTTTTGAAGACCTCCAAAGCTCGGAATGATTAATAAAACAAGTGATGACCCTTTGGGTCGTCACAATCTCCACCTCTAAAACAACCGTTCGTCCTCGAACGGACAAAAGAAAGAAGTACCTGAGTCAGGAAACAAATGTGGGTAGCGGCTCCGCATATCGGACTCGGACTCCCAGGTCGATGCCTCAGGAGGCTGACCTCTCCACTGAACACGCACAGAAGGATAACTCTTCGACCTCAGCTGTCGAACCCGCCGGTCTAGAATAGCCACCGGCTCCTCCTCGTAGGATAGATCATTGTCCAATTGGACAGTACTGAAGTCTAACACATGTGTGGGATCGCCGTGGTATCTCCGAAGCATAGATACATGAAAAACTGGATGCACGGCTGATAAGCTAGGCGGCAAAGCTAATCTGTAAGCCACCCCTCCCACTCTGTCTAGAATCTCAAATGGACCAATATACCTAGGGCCGAGCTTGCCCTTCTTCCCAAACCTCATCACGCCCTTCATAGGCGACACCTTGAGCAATACTCGTTCACCAATCATGAAATCTACATCTCGAACCTTACGATCCGCATAAGTCTTTTGCCTAGACTGAGCTGAACGCAATCTCTCCTGAATAGTCTTGACCTTATCCAAGGCCTCCTGAACTAAGTCTGTACCCAACAACCGAGCCTCTCCCGGTTCAAACCATCCGACCGGTGATCGACATCGCCTACCATACAACGCCTCATACGGAGCCATCTGGATGCTAGATTGGTAACTGTTATTGTAGGCGAACTCTGCTAATGGTAGAAACCGATCCCACGAGCCTCCGAAATCAATAACACAGGCTCGAAGCATGTCCTCAAGAATCTGAATAGTCCTCTCGGACTGGCCATCCGTCTGAGGATGAAATGCTGTACTCAACTGAACCTGGGTGCCTAACTCCCGCTGGACCGCTCTCCAGAACCGCGAGGTAAACTGCGTACCCCGATCAGAGATAATAGATACTGGCACCCCATGGAGACGAACAATCTCCCTAATGTAAACCTCCGCTAACCTCTCCGACGAGTAGAAGACAGATACTGGAATAAAGTGTGCCGACTTGGTCAGCCTATCAACAATGACCCAAATAGCATCAAATTTCCTCCGAGTCAAAGGAAGTCCAGTAATGAAGTCCATTATGATCCGCTCCCATTTCCACTCGGGAATTTCAATCCTCCGGAATACACCACCAGGTCTCCGGTGCTCATATTTCACCTGCTGACAATTTAGATACCGAGCGACATACGCAACGATATCTTTCTTCATTCTGCGCCACCAATAGTGCTGCCGTAAGTCCTGGTACATCTTCGCGGCGCCTGGGTGAATAGAATACCGCGAACTGTGGGCCCTCGCTAAGATCAACTCTCGAATTCCTTCGACATTGGGCACACAAACTCGACCCTGCAATTTCAATACCCCATCATCATCTAGATTTACCTGTGTGGCACCTCCCCGCTGTACTGTATCTCTCAACTCACGCAAACGAGGATCATCAAATTGCCTCTCACGGATACGCTCTAATAATGAAGAACGAGCGACCGTGCAAGCTAACACTCTGCTAGGCTCAGAAATGTCTAATCTCACGAACCGGTTGGCTAAGGCCCGGACATCTAGAGCTAATGGTCTCTGATTGACCGGAATATATGCAAGACTACCCATGCCGGCATACTTTCTACTCAATGCATCGGCCACCACATTGGCCTTACCCTGGGTGATATAATATAGTAACATCATAGTCTTTTAGCAACTCTAACCATCTCCGTTGTCGTAGATTCAACTCCTTCTGTTTGAACAAGTACTGTAGGCTTTTGTGATCATTGTACACCTCACATGTCACACCATATAGATAATGCCTCCAGATCTTCTTTAAGGCATGAACCACTGCTGCTAATTCAAGATCATGAACCGGATAATTCTTCTCATGTATCTTTAACTCCCTCGAAGCATAAGCGATAACCTTACCATCCCGCATCAATACCGCTCCAAGCCCCGTACGAGATGCATCACAATAAACCGTGTAAGGCCCCGTACCCGTAGGTAGTATCAACACCGGTGCCGTAGTCAGAGCCGTCTTGAGCTTTCGAAAGCTCGCCTCACACTCCTCTCGACCACCGAAACCGAACACCCTTCCGGGTCAACCTCGGTCATCGGGGCCGCAATAGAGAAAACCCCTCTACAAAACGACGATAGTAACCTCGCTAATCCCAAGAAACTCCGGATCTCGCTCACCGAAGTTGGTCGAGGCCAATTCCGGACCGCCTCAATCTTCTTTGGGTCTACCCGAATACCTTCCACGATACAATGTGACCCAGAAATGCTACCGAACTCAACCGTAACTCACATTTAGAAAATTTGGCATATAGCCGATTATCTTTCAGAGTCTGAAGAACCACTCTGAGGATGCTCGTGCTCTTCCTGGTTGCGGGAGTACACCGGGATGTCATCTATGAAGACTATCACGAACGGATCTAAGTAAGGCCCTGAATACCCGATTCATCAACTCCATGAATGCTGCCGGGGCATTGGTCAACCCGAAGGACATGACCAAGAACTCATAATGCCCATATCTAGAGCGAAAGGTTGTCTTAGGAATGTCGGCCGCCCTGATCTTCAGCTGATGGTAGCCTGACCTCAAGTCTATCTTAGAGAATACCCTCGCTCCCTGGAGCTGGTCAAACAAATCATCAATCCTCGGCAGTGGATATTTATTTTTGATAGTCACCTTGTTTAACTGCCCGTAATCAATACACATCCGCATCGAGCCATCCTTCTTCTTTACAAATAATACAGGTGCTCCCCAGGGGGAAACACTGGGCCTGATAAAGCCCTTCTCAAGAAGGTCCTGCAACTGATCTTTCAACTCTTTTAGTTCCGGTGGGGCCATACGATAGGGTGGAATAGAGATGGGCCGGGTACCCGGTGCCAGATCAATACAGAAATCAATATCCCTGTCGGGTGGCATGCCCGGCAGGTCTGAAGGAAAAACCCCAGGAAACTCCCGTGCAATAGGGACTGAATCAATGGAAGGAACTTCTGCACCGGAATCACGAACATAGGCCAAATAAGCTAGACACCCCTTCTCGACCATACGTCGAGCCTTAACATAAGAAATAACAGTGCGAACGGAGTGGCTTGAGGTACCCTTCCACTCTAATCGGGGTGATTCTGGCAAGGCTAAGGTGACAGTCTTAGCATGACAATCAAGAATAGCATGGTATGGGGACAACCAATCCATCCCCAATATGACATCAAAATCTACCATATCCAAGAGCAACAGATCAACACGGGTCTCAAGACCCCCAAATATAACTACGCACGCACGATGCACCCGATCGACTACAATAGAGTCACCCACTGGCGTAGCCACATAAACTGGAATATCCAGAGCATAGCTGGGCACAACCAAATACGGTGCGAAGTAGGAAGACACATAGGAATATGTAGATCCAGGGTCAAATAATACCGAAGCACCTCTGCCACACACAAGAATAGTACCTGTAATCACAGCATCTGATGCCTCTGCCTCTGGCCTGGCTAGTAAAGCATAGAATCGGGGATCCGCACCTCCCTTCTGAGCTGCGTCTCTAGGACGACCATCAAACTGGCTGACCTCTACCTCTCGCCGGACGGTCTCCACCTCTACGGTCTCGACCTCCACCTCTATAATCTCTACCCCCGCCTCCGGCTGGCTGGGCAGGCTGAGGTCAGCTGGGGCCTGAATCATAGGACGAGGACCTCGCTGCTGAGAGTTGCCCGCTGCTAGAGGGCAATTTCTGATAAAATGACCTGGGTCGCCACAACCGTAGCAACTCTTAGACTGATAGGGCTGCTGGCCCTGACGACCCGAATGGCCTCCACGAACACTCTGAAGAGGCTGAGCACTAATAGGAGACTGGTCTGAATAATACCCCCGAGAACCACGATCACCTGATCCACCCTGTGAAGCCTGAAGGGCGGAATGAAAAGGCCTGGAAGACTGGCCTCTATCAAAGGACTCTCTGCTACCAGAGGAAGAACCACCAAATCTACCTGAATGACGAGGCCTCTTATCCGAAGAATAACCGCCTCCCCTAGCAAGAGCCATCTCAACTCTGCGTGCTGCATTGGCTGCCTCCTGAAATGATATGTCACTCCCCACGCCCATAGCCATCCGGAGTCTAATCGGATGATTAAGCCCATCTATAAACTTGCGGACCCTCTCCCGCTCAGTGGGAAGTATCACCATTGCATGACGAGCCAAGTCGATAAATCTCGTCTCATACTGTGTAACTGTCATAGTGCCCTGATGGAGGCGCTCAAACTGCCTCCGAAGTAAATCCCGCTGAGTAGTAGGGAGAAACTTCTCCATAAATAGTTCCGCAAACCGGTCCCATGATAGAGCTGGGGACCCTGCTGGTCGAGTCAGGCAATAATCTCTCCACCAAGTCTTGGCGGATCCTGCAAGTCCGAAAGTACAAAAATCAACTCCGTTTGTCTCCACGATCCCCATAGTCTTGAGAATCTCACGGCAACTGAATAAAAAGTCCCTGAGGATCCTCTGATGCGGTTCCACCGAAAGTAGTGGTAAATAGCTTGGAGAACCGATCAAGCCTCCATAACGAATCGTAAGTCATGGCCGCTCCATCTCCGGCATGAGCCGTGGTACTCGACTGAGTGGCCACAGCTGGCTGAATTACCGGTGCCTGAGGCTGAGGAGCTACTGGCTCCGGAGTATGAGCAATAGGAGTCTGGGCCCCTCCTCCAGCCTGAGAAGTAGCTGGGGCAACTGATAATAAACCCGCTCTGGCAATGCTGTCCATGAATCCTGCTATTCTGATCAAGGCATCCCGGAGATCTGGGGTAATTAAAGCCTCTCCTGGGACCTGAGCTGGGCCCACTGGAGCTGCTGGAATCGGAACCTCCTCGTCAATCTCAATATGGGGCTCCACCTCTCGGGTAGCTGCCTGGGGCTGAGCTCTACCCCTACCATGACCTCTAATACAGCCTTGGCCCCTGCCCCTCACGGGAGCTGCCTGGGGCTCAGGCTGCTGGTCAGCGGACGAAGAAGTGCGTGTCCTTACCATCTCGAAAGGACAGAATAGAAATTCAATCGGTAATTGAGGATCAAGTAGCACGACAAGAAAGAACAAATGAGAGACTTTTTCCTAACTCAATAGACTCTGAAGGACAAGTACAGACGTCTCCGTACCTACCTCTCAAACTCTACTAAGCTTGTTCGTGAGTGGTGAGACCTATGTAACCTAGAGCTCTGATACCAACTTGTCACGACCCGGATTTTTCCCCCAATATCGGGATCGTGATGGCGCCTACTCGTGGTAGCTAGGCAAGCCACTGTATTCGTACGATCCTGTTTCTAACACAATTTTAATTAAATAAATACGGAATACTTTATCGAAAGGGAAATAATAAATCACACGGTAAAATCATACTGAAATCCTCTACCCAAGACTTGGAGTCACCAACTCACAAACTACTATGGAATACTACACATAAAAGTCTGAAGAAAATATAACATAATTCTGTTCGTCTCGGAATAATGAGACTACAACTATAAACATAAATAAAGAAAGAGACGCCGGGCCTGCGGACGTCTGCAAGCTACCTCGGTCTCAAATGTAATCAACTCCCACGCAATCTATTTACTGCTGCTGCTGCTGCTGCTGCTCCTGATCGTAACCTGGACCTGTGCAAAAACGCACAGAAGTGTAGCATCAGCACAACCGACCCCATGTGCTGGTAAGTGCCTGGCCTATCCCGGCGAAGTAGTGACAAGCCTAGGACCAGACACCCACATAAACCCGTGCAATTCAATATATATATGTGTACCACAAAATAACAAGAAATAATCAAGTATTAACACAATAAGGGATATCTTAAAGAATTCAACAATTATCCACAGTTAATAATTTCACAAGGAAAAACAAAATGTAATGTAAGCACAAATAATATCAATTCAAGGAATAGCAAACAGTTGCACGGCATCACCCTTCGTGCTTTTACTCTCATGCTCACATCCATAGTACGGCATGATCCTTCGTACATGGTTCAATAATAGGGCACGGCATGATCCTTCGTGCATAATCAATAATAGGGCACGGCATGATCCTTCGTGCGTAATCAATAATAAACATGGCACGGCATGATCCTTCGTGCATAATCAATAATAAACATGGCACGGCATCACCCTTCGTGCATTATCTCTCTTCCTCACCCAAATAACAATTCACAGTTAAGGGCAACGAAAGAAACAGAAATTTATAAACCGTCCCGTCAAGGGAAATCAATAATTTTCTTCACAACAAGTCCTAACAAGGAAGAATAATAACAATTCATCTGTAATATATCTCAAATAATCAATTTCCAGTGACTCACGGTCATACTCGACACCAGTGTATGGATGCTCGTCACGACAGCCCATACGCCGCACTCGATCACATAACATATAACACATAATCCTATTCCCTCAAGCTAGGATAGAACAAACACTTACCTCGAAAGTTTACGAACGATTCAATCCGTAGCAATGCCTTTTCCTTTTGAATTTGACTCCAATCCAATCGTATCTATACACAATTTATTTAATATCATCAATTCTACTTAACAACTAGTTCCTATTGCTAAATATGATTTTTACAACATTCTGCCCGGAATAGTAAAAACCGACCCCGGGCCCACATAATCGAAACTCAAGTTTCGAACCAAAATAATTTCATCCAATCTTCCATGAGTTCAAATATACAATTTGTTCTTAAGTTCGACTCCAAAATGAGGTCTAAATCGCAATTTCTTTGAAAGCCCTAACTATACCCATTTCTCAAATTTTCAACCAATTTATACATGTTTAAGCCTAAGGATTTGATTGATGTTGATGAAAAATGAAGAAAATGAGTTAACAATACTTACCCAATGAACTTTGATGAAGAAATGCCTCAAAATCGCCTAAAATGCTGTGGAGAAAGGAGTTGAACAGAAATGGGATTTTTATCCCGTTTCTGTTTTGTTTCTGTCTTAAATTCACTGGGCGAAAATTTACTCTATGCGATCGCAGGGCCTGTGATGCGATCGCATAGAAGGAAAATGGGGACAGCAAAATTACTCTATGCGATCGCGGAGGTCTTATGCGATCGCATAGAAGGAAATGAATGAACCGAAATTACTCTATGCGATCGCAGGGAATGGTACGCGATCGCATAGAAGGAAATTCTGGGCCTCAGTCTTACTCTATGCGATCGCGAAGGACAGTATGCGATCGCATAGGAGGAAAAGTAGAAGCTATGCGATCGCATGGGATCTATTGCGATCGCACAGAAGGAATTTGGGACCTCTAATCTTTGCTCTATGCGATCGCAGCTACACCTATGCGATCGCATAGAACAAAAATCCCCTGCAGAAACAGCAGAATTTCTGTTGTGTTTTTCAACTCCGAAAACACCCCGAACCACCTCCGAAACACTCCCGAGCCCTCGGGGCTCCAAACCAAATATGTATACTAACTCAAAAACATCATACGAACATGCTCGCGCGATCAAATCACCAAAATAACATCATTAACAAGGAATTTAGCCTTAAAACTCAAGAATTCTCTAAAATTTCATAATTTCCAAAATTTCCAATTTAAGGCCGAAACACGTCAAACGACGTCCGTTTTCAACCAAACTTTACAGGAAGCGCTTAACCAATATATATGACCTGTACCGGGCGTCGGAACCAAAATACGAGCCCGATACCAGGGTCTTTTAATCAAAATTCAGTTTCACTTTCCTTAAACATTTTCAGAAAACAATTTAACAGAAAAATTCTTTTACCGGGGTTCTAGACCTCGGATTTCAATTCCGGACATATGCCCAAGCTCCATATTTTTCTACGGATTTTCTGAAACAGTCAAATCACGGATCCGGGTCCGTTTACCAAAAATGTTGACCAAAGTCAACCATATCAATATTAATATCAAAATTCTTCTACTTTTTCACATATTTCACATATTTCAACATAATTATTTTTCCAGCTTTGTGCCCGGACTGTGCACGCAAATCGAGGCAGCTATAAATGAGGTTTTGAAGACCTCCAAAGCTCGGAATGATTAATAAAACAAGTGATGACCCTTTGGGTCGTCACAATGTCGGGGGTCTATTTGGAAACAGCCTCTCTACCCTAAGGTAGGGGTAAGGTCTGCGTACACACTACCCTCCCCAAACCCCACTAAGTGGGATTATACTGGGTTGTTGTTGTTGTTGTTGCAACTTTAGAAAATTCATATCCAAAAGTAAATACGTTAGACTTTAACCAGGTAGACTCAAAGAAGACATGGTAGTCATTGAGAGCCTTGTGGCAAGTAGAAGGAACATGCTATGTGGCATTAATATGTTTCTTTATGTCATCTAATCCATCAACAAGGATTTCAGGTTTAATAATGGGAAGAACACATGCAACCTTGACCTCCACATCGTGTGATTCCTTGTTAATTACAACATCATGGATATTTAGTTCTTCTTCACGTTTCAACTCATTAGCATGGTTTACCTCAGGGAGTGGGTTAACTATCAATGTCTCTAAAGAAGTCACAATGTTTGAGCTTAATGGGATGAATGATACCTGAAGAAACATTTTCACCTAACACCTCATCTTCCTTCTTCCTTGGGTCATCATCCAACAGGGTAATGTCAGACAACTTTGGACAAATGACATTCATTTGCCCATCAATTGAATATTCAGTACCTTTGGAATCCCCAAAACAATCATTGGTAGATGGACAAGGTCGAAACTTATTTAATGTACTTCTTGAATTAGGAATTTCTCCAACCTTAGGACTCAATGGAGCATTTGAAATGTCTGTAGGAGGAAATTGGTCACTTGGTGCTAACATGGGAGGCATATTTCTATCTTCATCAACACTATGTGTCCAAGATAGAAATACTATATCCTTATTCATCACTTGATGGTCACACAAAGGAAGTGTAGCAACCTCATGAATACAGTTAGTTGAATCTGCAACACTATAAACCTCTTCCGTTGCACTTGGTTTCCAATGTAATTGTTCTGGCTTCACAGTCTCATACTCAATTTCTATGCCAACGGGCTCATGTTTTTCAGCCTTATCTTCCTCCCTTGTAGAGCTAGTTGGAGCTATAGACTGGCCAAATTTGGCAACGTACTCCTTTCCAACACCGTTGAAAGAAAAAACATTTGGATCCTTGACAATGAAAGCTTATGATGATTGTTTCGGGTTTAAGGATGGCTTTGACAATACAAGCAAAAAGATAATGCTTTTATCAATTTTGAGAGAACTTTCATCAAACACTTTCTTCTCGACTTTGCTATACATTGATGGGGTTGATTCTAACTCCCCAATTATGCACTCCTTATCTTTGCGAACTAGCTCATATTGTCCCGATCCCATCTTAACATCATTATAAGAAAACGTTTCCTCAACAGCCAATGCTTCATTTTCCTGTCGACCTTCAAATATTGGTATTGATTTGTCTGAGGGCACCAGTACCTTATCTGTCGGCATTTCATCAAACATCTGGTGCTCATTAGTGGAATGTTGCTCCTCTTTCCATTACCCAAATTCTGCCAACATCTCTTTCCTTTATGAAACTTCTGGAATCGCAACATCGATGAAATTGGTTCGTCTTTCATCTACGTGAATGGAAATGTTGTTATTGCTAACCCTCAAAATCCTATCATCAATCAAAAATTCGAATGGAAGAGATCTCTCAACAACGGTATCGAAACAAAAGTGTTGCGGCTGAAACGACAGAAGGGGAATGGAATATTCTAATGTGAGATAAGAATTTTCTCTACCAGCAGCGGTTGGAATCGCCTCTTTAGTCTGAAAATTGACTGGAGTAGAATCATGGATGACCCTGTTAACAAAAGGTTGTTGCGACTGAAATGACAAATGCGGGGGATTATACTCCGAGTAGTGATCTTTCCTCACCATTTCCCTGTTAGGGAGAAAACCCATGTTACTAGATTGGAAATCAACTGCAACACCTCTATCTAGAACAACTTTGGTAGTTGAAATTTTGGAAAAAGCCATGGTAAACTCCAATGACTGGTAGGCATAAGGACCAATGGGAAACTCCTAGCTTGCCAAGGTTGATGTGAACTAAAATTAGAGGTGTATAAAGGGTTTATTGGTTTGAATTGCTGATGATACCCCATATAGTAAGCTTCATACCCGCTATTACAATAATCTGAAGAATTAGAACCTCGGTAGGGTACATAATTGAAATCCCGTGGAGGATTTTCAAGTCTGGAACCTGGTGCAGTAGCTGGAGCATTCACTATAGCATTCGGCTTGTGGGTCATTATAACTGCTGTATGGTGGGAAAATTGATCCATCTCCATTGCCCTAGGGTCAGAGAACCGATGCTCTGATACCACTGATACAATATGAGAATTTAGGAAGAAACTAAAGCTAAAACTAAGCTAAGCTAAGAAAAAAGAAATAAGAGCTTTCATTCATAAGCTCAAAAATGAGCAGCTAGGTCAATACATATACCCTCCCATCTTCAGAACACGTAAATGAGGAGGGGGACCGAAAGTGCAAAAATAGAAACTTCAACATATTAAATCTGTAATTTACTAAACTCTTATTTAAAGAACTTTTGGGGTCTATCTGTCAATTCCCAAAATCTGCAACCACTTCAAAACCTATTCTAATTAACATATGAGTACCACTCTCCAAACCCTCTGTACAAGTCACGATATCTACTCTATTTCTGAATCATATCAACCAAGTAATTAGTTTGCATAGAAGAACGTGGATAAAAATGAATTATGGAGATAGGTGAGAATTATTGTTTCAATCCCACGTTTGGGAAGACATCAGTCGTGGGGAAGAGTTTTGGTGGATTAGATTTTTTGTCCTTTCTCTTCTCTTGTTTTTGTGTAAATCTTTATTAAGCTTATAAAAAATTATAAATTACAGCTCAAAAAATTGGGAAGAAAATATTAATTTCTTATTTCACCGTAAGGTTTAAGAAATAAAAAAGCCAAATTTTTGAAGATTGGCTTTTTAATATAATTTATTTCTTTTATTTTAAAAAAAATTTGAAACTTTTATTTGAGTTTTGTCCTAAAATTATAAACTTGATATGTTATAGTGATGACACTTGGTATATATATATATATATCATTGAAAAAAATATCAAATATTTATTTTTATTATTATTCAAAATTCTTCAATTGTTTAAATTTACCAATAAGTATTTTGAGTGATATTTATTTAAATTATTCTTTAATACTTCAAATTATGAATTCCTAACATTATACCTTTTTTTTGGATAGATTTTTTCTTCTGTTATATTTGAGTAGTTTTTCCATTTGTTATATTACTCAAAATTAAAATATCAAATTTTAATTAAATTATAAGCTTGAATTTATTAAAGTATTAATAGAGAAATATTTATTATTTTGTTCAAAAGTATAAACGGTGAAACCTTTATTATTGACATACTTCGATTTGTCTAAATTTATTAATAATACTTTTGGTATATTATTTATTTAATTTACAATTTTATATTGGTTATTATATTTTGGAATTTAAATTTTTTATGAATAATTGCAAAATTTATAAAGTAATTTTGTAATATCTTGACACTTGGCTTAATCTTTGAATAACTATATTTTTATCTTATAATTATGAACTGACTTTTTATTATGTTGCTACTTCGATACAATGTCTTTGACATGTAAGCATAAATTATAATTTTATCAGGATCTTGAACATGATAATCTTACATGTAATCGTGTAAAAAAACATACCTGAATCGTGATCCATCATCTTTAAGCGGATGCGTTAATCGATAATTGGTTTATTGCCACTTGCCCTAGCTTTCATTACCGCCGACTTTAGGGATGGAAGAGAGGAAAAAGCAGTAACCCTAATGGGTGGGGAGAGGACCAATTTATAGATGTTCTCAGTTAATCTGGTACGTCCATCAAGTAACCAATCGGACAGATGAGATTTGTTTATTAATTAAATATTAATTATGGGCCTTAACCTATTGGGCCACATTATTCGTAAGAAATAACTTACATTCTCCCACTTGTCCCAATAATCACATAATATTAATATTTAATATAGGAACATTAGTTGCGCATAAACAAATCTCTTCTATAATGTCCATCATAAATACCACAATACGATAAACTAGTAAATGTGAGTTATGACGGTTATACATAATTTGTCTACATACTCCCTTCAATATACTACAACATTAGTAGTTTACCGTATCAGGTTCGTAAGCTGTATCTCAAAATAATAATGTGCACACCATTATGAGAAACAGGAAATCACTAATGTATATCAGAAACATATAAATGAGCTTAGAGTGTCAAAACATCATAAATACATCAGTCATAAATACAGCCAAGGCCCATTCTATGTACATGTTCTTTAAATATCTTTGGCTGTAAACCTTTCGTTAACGGATCTGCAATCATGAGATCTGTTCTAATATGCTCAAGTGACAACCTTTGTTTCTGAAATTCATCCTTGACGGTAAAGTACTTTAATTCCATATGTTTGGCACCTTTGGAGTACTCATCGTTCTTGGAGAAGAATACTGCTGCAAAATTATCACAGTAAATTTTCAGCGGCTTGGTAATGGTGTCGACAACCCCAAGTCCTGAAATAAAGTTTCGCATCCATAATGCATGAATTGTGGCCTGAAAACATGCCACAAATTATGTTTCCATCGTGGATGTAGCAATGATAGACTGTTTGGCACTCTTCCACGATATTGCTCCTTCAGCTAAATGGAACAAATAACCAAACGTAGATTATCTAGTGTCAATACATCTAGTGAAATCTGAATCTGAGTATCCAACAACTTCCAAATGCTTGGATCTCCTATACATGAGCATGTAATCTTTCGTTCCTTTCAGCTACCTCAAAACTTTCTTTGCAGCTTTCCCGTGATTAATTCCTGGGTTACTCTGATATCTTCCTAGCATTCCGACCGCAAAACTAATATCCGGTCTTGTGCAAGTCTGAGCATACATCAGACTACCAACAATAGAAGAGTAAGGAATTTATTCCATTTCTTTTTGCTCTACATCATTCTTAGGACATTGCATGAGACTAAATTTTTCCCCTTTTTGAATTGGAACAATTCCTGTTGAATAATTGTTCATGTTAAATCTCTCAAGAATTCTTTCGATATAGCCTTTTTGAGACAATCCCAATAATCCTTGTGATCTATCACGGAATATTCTATTCCTATCACATAGGATGCCTCACCCATATCTTTCATTTCAAAATTCTTAGAGAGAAAATCTTTAGTCTCACGCAATATACCTAAGTCATTAGCAGCAAGTCGAATATCATCAACATATAGGACTAAAAATATAAACTTGCTCCCACTGATCTTTTGGTATATACACCGATCAACGGTATTTTCCACAAATCCAAAAGATGTTATGGTATCATTGAACTTTATATACCATTGTCGTGAGGCTTGTTTAAGTCTATATATTGACTTCTTCAGTTTACACACCATTTGACCTTTCCCTTTAGTTTCGAAACCCTCTGTTTGGTCCATATACACTTCCTCCTCGAGATCTCCATTAAGAAAGGCAATTTTCACATTCATTTGGTGTAACTCCAAATCATAATGAGCCACCAAGGCCATAATAATTCTTAACGAGTCTTTCTTTGAGACCGGTGAAAAGGTCTCTTTATAATCAATGCCTAATTTCTAAGTATAACCCTTGGCCACAAGTCTGGCTTTATATCTCTCAATATTTCCATTTGAATCGCGTTTGGTCTTAAAGACCCATCTACACCCGATTATTTTAGAACTTTCAGGCAATTCAACGAGATCCCAGACTTTATTGTATTCCATGGATTTTAACTCTTTTTTCATGGCATCAATCCATTTCTCAGACTCATTACTTTCTATGCCTTGTGAAAATGAAACCGGATCCTTATTAAGACCAATATCAAAATCTGACTCTTGCAAATAAACCACGTAATCATCCGAAATAGCCAATTTTCTAACTCTTTGAGATTTTCTTAATGGCATTTCGTGTGGTTCATTTGTGTAAGATATTTGTGAGTTAGTTTCTTCATGAAGTGTTTCATCCAAATGTTGCTCGGTGTTGTCAAAGTGTTCTTCAACAACTGGAACAATATTTGGTATTTGTGTGGAAGTAGGCATATTTATGGGTTATAGAATATTGACCCTCACCTCTTTAATTTCCACACTTTGCTTTTCAACACTCCCACTAACTTCACCATTCTCAATGAATCTTGCATTACCCGTTTCAAAAATTCTTGAACTATGGTTTGGACAGTAAAACACATACCCTTTAAATTTCTCTGGGTAACCAATAAAGTAACCACTTACTGTTCGAGAATCTAATTTCTTTTCTTGTGGATTACAAACTCTAGCTTCCGCCGGGCAACCCCAAACATGCAGGTGCCTTAAACTAGGTTTCCTTCCTGTCCACAATTCAAAAGGGGTCTTTGGAATTGCCTTACTAGGAACCATGTTTAATAAATATGCAGCGGTTTTAAGAGCATACATCCACAATGATTTGGGTAATGAGGAATTACTTATCATGCTTCTAACCATGTCCATAAGTGTTTGATTACGCCTTTGTGTAACACCATTTTGTTGAGGTATTCCTGGCATAGTAAACTATGCACATATGCCATGTTCCTCGAGGAACTTTGCAAATGGACCTGGACATTATCCTGACTCATTATATTTTCCATAATATTCACCACCTCTATCTGACCTAATGATTTTCACCTTTTTATCTAATTGCCTTTCAACCTCATTAACAAACACCTTTAGAGCATCTGCTGCTTGAGATTTTTCTTTTAGCAAATAGATGTATCCATAACGTGAAAAATCATCAATAAAAGTGATAAAAATTTTTTCCACCAAAAGATGGAACATCAAAGGGTCCACAAATATCGGTGTGTATGATTTTAAGAAGCTGGGTGCTTCTTGTGGCACTTTTCTTACTATGCTTGGTTTGCTTTCCCTTAATGCAATCCAAACATATAGTAAGATCAGTAAAATTTAGATTCGGAAGAATCTCATTCTTTGCTAATCTCTCTAACCTTTCTTTGGATATATGACCCAAACGTCTGTGCCACAAGTAAGCAGAACTTTCATCTAGTGAACTACGTTTAATTCCAACATTATGTTGAACATTAAGAAGGGATTCAGAAAAACCAATATCGACTTTCAATTTATATAAACCATCACTAAGAAAACCAGAACCATATAAAATAGCATTTTTATATAAATTGAAACATCCATTTCCAAACATTAAATCAAATCCAGAAACATCAAGTCTTGAAAGAGAAATCAAATTCCTAGAAACTGAAGGTACATAAAGAGTATGTAAAAGATCAAGGTGACGTCCGGTCTCCATGATCAAACGATAAGTCCATATGCCTTCAATTGGATCCTTCATACGATTTTCCATGAACAAGAAATCCTTATTTGGATTTGTGGTTTGGATCGTAAGGAATCCCTGCAACGTAGTAGATACATGAGCCGTTGCACCAAAATCAAGCCACCAAGTATTATTAGGAACTTCTACTAAATTTGATTTGAAACATACAAAAGCACTAATTGTACCTTTCTTTTCGAACCAAGCTTTACGTTTCAGGCAATCGTTCTGATAGTGTCCTTCCTTATTATAGAAACGACGCGTATCTGCCTTGCATTCCTTGTTAGCATCCTGTTGAGCTTTAACATGTGCTTTCTTCTTCTTGAACTTGTTGGCCTTCACTTTAAGTCCTTTACCAACTCCTTGACCCATGAGGTTAATTGAATGACTCCCTTGTTTCTTAAGTTTTAACTCCTCCTGAGTAAGCATACTGGACAATTCACTAACATTCCACTTATTCTTAATAGTGTTATAGTTAATTTGAAAAGGTCCATACTCAGGAGGTAACGAGTTCAGAATAAACTGAACCAAGAAGGAGTCATCCATTTTCATCCTCAAGCTCCGAAGTCTTGCTGCAATGTTAGTCATCTCGATGATATGATTTTGCATACTACGCGGCCCATCAAACTTCATGGTCGTTAGTTCAGCCATTAGTGTACCTGCGAGAGACTTATCTGCAGAACAAAAACGTTCTTCCACAAACTTTAGGTATTCCCTGGCACTTTCTGTTTGTAGAATAGTACTCTTAATGTTGTTGGCAATTTTCATTTGCATAAATATAAGGCTTAGCCTGTTAGAGCGTTCCCATGCTTTATGGAATGACTTCTCATCCTCACTGCTGTAATCGGTAATGGCAGCGGGCTTATCATTCAGCAGAGCCAAGTCAAGATCCATCACACCTAAGTGGAACTGGACTTGCTCACGCCATTCAGAGAAGTTCAATCCATTGAACACAGTAACACATGAAGCAAGCGAATGAAAAGGAATAGCTGCAAGATAGATAATACATGCTCACAAATCAATATGAATTCAACAAAATATTAAAGCATATCGTAATTCTCCTTTGGGTAGATACTACGACATACTATCTTAATTTAAGTGCCATTTAGTCTTTAATAGGTATTTAAATATTTTTAACCAAATATATATGCCATCTTTGGACAAACAATATATATTTGACTAAGAATATTAATTTTACCTCATCATATTCACTATTCATAGAATAGTTGGTTCACCTTTGGGTAAATCCTTAAGTTCTAGCAATAGTAAAAATTAATTTATCCATTAATTTTAAATTACAGGTATTTCATTAATTTAATGGATAAACTATAATTTTATGTATGCATATTTTCATAAAACTAACTAGTTTGACCACTTTGGTGACAAACAAACTATATAAGATAAGTGCACACACAAAATAGAGATCATAATATTTTATGCATCTGAGTACTTTAAACAATCTAGTTTGATCACTTTAGTGACTAACAAACTATATAATTTTAAACACATACATAAATCATCAATGACCATAATTTTAAAATAGTAGCCCAAAGAAACAAATATAATTTCATGACCATAGTTATAAAATAGGGGCATAAACTTCAAATTCTGAATCCGCCTCTTCTCGAAAACTACTCTACAACTATTAATTTAACATTCTTCGACGATCAATAATGTTATATGCAAGTCAAATAATATTTTAAACTTCAAATTAAGTTCAATAATGTAATATAAAATGGGACGGAAGAGCTGATATGTCCTCATTGATGCGGCTTACTAATATGGTTAATACCTGGAGATTGTTTTCCTTGATGTAAGACCAGACACGTTTAAAACAACCTAAGCGAGAAGTCTGTGACTGACCCATGAATTCTCTAAGTGTTGAAGGCAGATTTACGAGGTCAATCAAATTGGCTAATTTCTTTGGGTTGTCTGTCATGGTCCTTTTCATCCGTTGTGGCAGCATCTTGTTAGCTTCTCGTTTGCCTAGGTGCTCGTCGTTTCTGAATCGTGAGCCATCATCTTTAAGCGAAAGCGTTAATCGATAATTGGTTTCCCGCCCTTTGCCCTAGTTTTCGTTACCGCCGACTTTAGGGATGGAAGAGAGGAAAAAACAGTAACTCTAATGGGTGGGGAGATGATCAATTTATAGATATTCTTAGTTAATCTGGTACGTCCATCAAGTAACCAATCGGACGAATGAAATTTGTTTATTAATTAAACTAGTATTAGTACCCGCGCGATGCGCGGACATAATTATTAAATTATAATTTGAGTTATTGGAATTACCTTAAAATTTAAAATTTCCAGATAGTGTTTCTTTTTATTTATATTTTTATTTCATATTTGTAGCAATCAAACTCCTTGATTTAGTACTTGTATTTTATTTTGTGGTCAATATTAAATAATACTAAACATTCACATTTGTGATATGTCTTGTTTGAGCATATTATTTAGCAAAATTCTTACTATCACTTTATGTTTCACCACAAATTCGAATAAGTCTTATCCATCCACATTTTCACCAAAACAACTCTTTCTTTAATCTTTGCTTATAGTTATTGCTTTATTTATTACTTAATAATATTATATTCATGTAATCTTTTATTAGGTTACCAATTGACTTGATATCTTGCTTATTGCCCTTTTGATAAACATATGTAAATATAAATTTTTTTATTCCTAAAAGATAACTTATTTTTGTACTTTTATCCTCTTACTTGAAACTCTTTTTTCATTTAAATCTTTCAATAATATTTTTAAGTATTATTTAATTATTTAATTTCCTTATACTTAATTAATTCAAAGTATAAATATTCTCACACTATCTCTATTTTCTTCTTTATACATCCTCTTTCCAACAATAAATTTTTAATTAGTTTTTTACAAAAAATATATAATATCCTGTCTTATTTAAGTTATAACTTTGAATTAGTTTAAATATTAATAGATAAGTTTTTTCTTATTATATTTTAAATCTATTAAATTTTCTTATAACTATTTTTTGTATCATGTGTAATTAAATTTTCTTTCTCTTTTAATATTAGGATACAAATTAGACTTTAATTCTCGTTCATAAAATTACCCAAAAGAGATATTTATTTTGTATTTCCTTAGATTTAATTTGTTATCCAATTTTTAGTTTTTTTTAACTTAATGTCATTAATGTTGTCATGTATTTTTTATTAGTTTACTTGAATTTAATATCCACTTTTATCACATTTATTTTAATATAATATAAATAATAAATATAATTATTTCAATAGCAACTTTGACTCTATTTCTCATATTTTTAAATATAATTTTTCTTATAATATTAAAAAAAAGTCCCATTTCAAATTTAAATATATCTAATTCTTCTATTTTCTCTATTGGACCACACTTTAAAAAATCATCTTATGCTTTCAAACTTAACCTAGCAATACTAATGTAACGACCCGGCCCGTCGTTACGGGAATTACCACCCCGTTACCTTGCATTTTCATATATTATGCTTTTAAAACAGTATTAGAATATATCGGGTGAGTTAGGAGTGATTTGGATTGAAAATGAAACAAATAGCATGTTTGAAGAAAGCTTGAATATGAAAAGTCAACCGAGAGTTGACTATTGAGTTAGAGTGCTCGGAACCGGATTCTGATGATTCGACTAGTTCCGGGGATCATTTATGACTTAGGAGAACAATCGGAATTGAATTCGGAGATCCGGTGTAGTTTTAAGCTTGAATTGGCGAATGTTGAATTTTGGCGAAAACCGGATGGTAGGTGATATTTTGATCCGGGGGTCGGAATGGAATTCCGACAATTTCTGTAGCTTCGTTATGTGATTTTGGATATGTCTGCAAATTTTCAGGTCATTCGGACATCGTATGATCGGGTTTTGGATTGAGTGTTAGTTTTGAAAGTTTTGAAGAAACTTAGGCTTGAATTCGTGAATAAATGGAGATTTTGATGTTTAGTATAGTGTTTTTATGATTGGAACAAGTCCGTATCATGTTTTGGAGTATGTTGGTGGTTTTCGTTGGGGTCCCGGGGGCCTCGGGATGGATTCGGACCATCAACCGGGCATTTAGAACTTGGAAAAATTCTGCAGAAAATTGCAGTCAACAATTGCTCTATGCGATCGCATAGAGATGATTGCGATCGCATAGAAGAGTGGAAGGGGGCGTGAAGTTTTCTCTATGCGATCGCGTGGAGGGCATTACGATCGCATAGTGTCCGGATTTTGTGCAGTGCGATCGCGGGGGATCGATTGCGATCGCGGAGGGTAGGAATGCAAAGCTATGCGATCGCATGGCTAGGCCTGCGATCGCATAGAACAAATTGGAGGCCTAAGGAAATTACTCTATGCGATCGCAATAGGGGGAATGCGATCGCATAGAACAAAAGTCTCTGGCAGTGAATTTAATCACAGAACAGAGAGTTACGGGTTCATTAACCCAAAACTCAATTTCAAGCCCTAGAGAGAAGAAAACTCGAGGAAATCACCGAGAAGTCATCGGGTATCGTCGGAGGTAAGATTCTTGACTCAAAAACATCAATTTATGGTAGTATTAACATCAATCTTCATGAAATTGGGTTGAAATCTTGAAGAAATGTGGCCTAAGTTTTGAAAACGGGATTTTTGGATTTGGGAGGCCATTTGAACTCCGATTTCGATAAATTTTATATGCACGGACTCGTGGCGAGATAAGGATCGTGTTGGTACTAATTTCGGAATTTTCCGAGCAGTGGGGCCCGGGGTCGGGTTTTACCAACTTAGTGTAATTTTGAGAATTTCATATAAATTGAAGTGGGTTATGATTCTTTGACCCGTAATTGATATAATTATTGTTATTTGACTAGATTCTACACACGAGGCATCGAAATTCAAAGGAAAAGGCATCGCGGACGATTCGACGACCGGCTAGAGGTGAGTAGTTTGTGTATATTGTAGCCTGAGGGTTCGAAACCCCGGCTTAGCACATTGTGACGCTAATAGGCGTGGCTCGCACACCGTGGCAGGTGCGGGATTGATTGTGATTGGGGATTGAGACTTGGTCCATCCCAGGAATGAATAATATGTGGTTAGTGTTGGAAATACACCGTATTTGCTATATTTGTGGGCTGTAAGCCTTGTTTGGGGCCTTGTGCCGATCTGTAGCGTCCTTAGAGGACAATATTTATGTGATAGCTAAAGATTGCTTAAATCACTGATCTCAGTCCTGGAAATTGAAATCACACTTTTGAAATGCTAAGTCACCGGCTTTTACAAACTTAATAAAGTTAAAGCATTTTTCATAAATTATGAATTGAGAACTGGAATTAAGGAAAATGAATTGTTTTGTGACTTAATTGCTTATTGTGGACTGAGTATGGGATCGGGCTGCACGCCGCAGTGGTTGATGTGAGGATCGGGCTGCACGCCGCAGCAGTATTGCGCTTGGGCTGTAGGAGCCCCTCCGGAGTCTGTACACACCCCCAGTGAGCGCCGTCGACGTTAAATGGGATCGGGCTACACGCCGTAGCAGTTATGTGCATTGCATTGCATCTGTATTTGATGAATTACTTTGTGGTAGCTGTATTGAATTATTGTTCCTAGTTCGTAGGAAATTCGGACTGTAGTGTAGCTTCATATTGTGGTATTTTGTGGATTTCTTACTGTCACCTACATATATATATTTGTTACTCACTGAGTACTTAGTACTCACCCCTACTCCTGCACCTTTTGTGTGCAGACTCAGGTACACAGGAGCAGTAGACGGACATCTCCGGCGTTTACATTGTCACATCGAGTTGCTGAGGTAGCTGCCTACGTTCGCAGAGCCTAGTTTCTCCTCTCATTCCAGTTGTTATTGTATATTTTGTATTCAGACTTGAGTACTTCTATATCGTACTCTCTATTTCCTATTGGGTTTTGTTAGAGGCTCTAGACTTGTGACTCCGGATCTTTGGGAGTGTCAGTATTTTGTTCAGTATTATTATCATCGGAGTTCTTAAACTCATATATTCTTCTTGGGTTGTCCATTTGGGACTGATATCTTTGTGTTAATTAAATCGTTGGTCTGGCTGGCCTAGCTTGATTGTTGGGCGCCATCACGACCGGATTTGGGTCGTGACAACTAAATTCAAATATTAATCGTAAAAACTCTAATTATTGTAGTAATATTTTAACTATTATTTTAGAATATATTTATTTATGTATAAAATATTTAATTGTTATATATATATATATATATATATATATATATATATATATATATATATATATATATATATATATATATATATATATATATATATATATATATATATATATATATATATATATATATATATATATATATATATATATATATATATATATATATATATATATATATATATATATATATATATATATATATATATATATATATATATATATATATATAAGGCAGATACAAAGCTTGTACTAACAAAAATAATTATTATTCCAACTTAAAATTAAACTGTAAGATACGAAGTAAAATTTAATTAATTCTTTCTCAAAAAAGGATACATACCATAACTGAATTATACAACAAAATTTTAATAAAATATACCTATATTAATGTATATTGCATCCAAATAAGGTCACATACAAAGGTTGTACTAAATAAAAAATTATTATTTCAACTTAAAATTAACGTGAAAGATATAAAATAAAAATTTAATTGATTCTTTTACAAAAGAATGGGTACCTAACGCAACTGAATTATACATAAAATTTAAATTAAAGATACTTACAGTAATATATATTGTACCAAAATAAGGTCAGTTACAAAGCTTGATCAATTAATTAAAATTTGTCCTACAATAATTTATTTCGTCCCTACTATAATTATACAAAAAAATGTTAACTAAATATTACTACTAATAGAGATTTGTATCATAATTAAAAAATAATTCTTATTGAACTACTGCTTCCATTAATATATATTTTTATTTATAATTTAAATTTTTAATGTTGTCTTAAAATTGCCAAGTTGCTTATTTTAGCTTGCCATTTGGCATCACCTTATGCTTTTCTACTTTCCTTTTAATATAATATAGATATAGATATATAAATTTAATTACATCACATGTTTCAAAAAAAAGTTATTTTTAGCTCTAAAGTAAAATTTGTAACAAATATTTTTTCAATAGTAAGGGATCGTTGGATATGAACTGTAGATTTTGTAAGATACAAAATGTCTATTTAAATTTTTTTTTTCTTAAAAAAGAGTACATACCATAACTGAGTTATACACAAATTTAATTAAAGATACATATAAAAATGTATATTATTCACAAATAAGGTTAGATACAAAACATGTACAAAATGAAGAAATATTAATTGATTCTTGCTCAAAAAAGGATACCTATCATAACTGAATTATACATAAATTTAATTAAAGATATCTATAGAAAATTTTAGACTACTTTAAATTTTTCCCATTTATAATCCAAATATTTTATGTTGTCTTAAAATTGCCAAATGGCTATATTTTAGCTTGCCACTTGGCTTAACCACATTGCAAACTACTCTCCTTTTAATATAATATAGATACTTAATTATGTGCCTTAACCTATTGGGCCACATTATTCGAAAGAAATAACTTACATGACACTCTTTTTATATACTCCATCCGTTTCAATTTATGTGAACCTATTTCCTTTTTAGTCCGTACAAAAAAGAATGACCTTTTTTCTTATTTTGAAACAATTTATCTTTATGCAATGATTTATAGCCACACAAAATATATGTGCTTCATTTTATACCACAAATTCAAAAGTCTTCTCTCTTTTCTTAAACTTCGTGCCCAGTCAAACAATTTCACATAAATTGAAACGAAGGGAGTATTTGTTAAGAAATTTATGTAATTTGCTGGAAAACTATAGAATAAAAGAACAAAAAGTTAATACGCACAAAAAACTTCTCGTAGATTGAGATGAGAGGATGACTAGGAAAAGATGACTAACTCCAAAACACTATATATCGCGCGGAGTATACAACGTGTCCTGCTGCATGGGGCCTATGAAGACACGTATGCTCCTCACATCTGCCACGTCAACCTCGTCAGCCTTCATATAACCAGCACACAAAGTCCAGTACTCAGTATCTCTAGAGTTCCACGTCTTCGATCAGCAAGAGCTTAACATACCACTCTCCTTTTTGTTTCAACATTAATTTGTCCCCACAGAGAGAAGATCTATAGCTGTTTGCAGAAGAATGGCGAGCGGTGGCCAGCAATTTCCACCACAGAAACAGGAAACTCAGCCTGGAAAAGAACATGTGATGGAGCCAACCCCACAGCATTCTAGCATGGAGTATAAGCCCGCCAACAAGCTTCAAGTGCTATATCCATCACCTTCCATTTAATTTATTCTCAATATTAATTTTACGTGCCAATTTATTATAAACAACAATTCAGTATAATCCCTAGTGGGATCTGTACCTTACTCCTATTCCTATTGGGGTATGGTAGTCTGATCCAAACCTTACTTTTACTCTGGATATATATGTTCTGGATATATATGTTGTGGTAGTCTGATTCAGACCTTACTCCTACTCTGGACTTATTCCTACTCTGGACACAGGATATGTTTTCAAATAAATTATCTCTTGGTACAGGGTATGTTTTTAAATAAATTATCGTTATTTTTCTCTTCAAGAACGTCCAATCTTGTAGTTAGTGCCAACTTATTACAATTGATCCTATGGTAGTAACTAACCATAAGAAGCAAAATTGTGTCTTGAGTTTTTATATATTACGGTAAAAGCATAAGTAATATTCAATTTAACTGAAAATTGCATATCAATTGTTAATTTTTTTTGTTTTAATAAAACAGAGTTTTGATAATATCAATATACTAGTATATAATACGACATGCTTTCTTCTTTGGAACATACCAGTATTATTTTAATATAAAAATTGTCATGCATTCTTTTGTGTGGTCTGTTTAGGGTAAGATAGCACTGGTGGCCGGAGGTGATTCCGGCATTGGACGTGCAGTCTGCCATTGTTTTGCGTTGGAAGGTGCAACGGTGGCCTTCACTTATGTGAAATCTCAGGAAGAAAAAGATGCACAAGATACCCTTGAAATGCTAAGGAAAGCCAAAGCAGCTGACGCAATGGAACCTATGGCCGTTGCCACTGATTTAGGATTCGACGATAACTGCAAGAAGGTAGTTGACGATGTTGTGAATTCCTATGGAAGGATCGATATTCTGGTGAACAATGCAGCGGAGCAGCACAAGACTACATCTGTTGAGGAGATTGATGAAGAAAGGCTTGAGAGAGTCTTTAGGACCAACATCTTTTCTTACTTTTTCCTCACCAGGTTGGCCGTTTTTTCTTATTTGTTTTAATTTATTTTTTTATTATTGAAGATGGCACGTTCAACATTTTAGGTCATCAAGCAAGGGTAGCCAGAGGCTAAAGCCACTAAGCTTTAGGTCCCGGAATTTTGGGGCTCAATTTTTCTTTTTCAATCTTTATTTGAAGGCCGATATTTAACGCGGGATATTGATTATTTCAAATTCATACACTTTAAATTTCATTAAATTGGAAAAGATATTTTTCGTTTTAAATACTAAAATCAAATACTTTCGACAAATGAAAGAAATATGCTATCTATTCCACTATAACTTGTGAGGCATCAAATCTTCTGAAGAAAATATCAACTATTTCAAAGTAGAGAAGTGAAATATTTTATACTATATGAAAAGGATTACATTAATCATTAAAAAATATGTTATACACTTTCAAATTCTATTTTTATTTTTTTCCTCAAGTTTTTATCATTGCAACTAGTATATTGCAAATTCTTTTAATACAAAGTTATCAACTTCTTAAAAATCATGTTTTATTACTTATTATGTTGCACATTTAAGGATTAAATGGTTTATGTGAAAAAAATTTAAGTAATTTTATTCTTAAAAATCTAGGAAAATTTACTTATTCAACTAAAAATATACTTACTTTAAAAGGGCCCACATTAAGGTTTGGCTCTAGGCTACCAAACTTATTAAGGCGCTCCTGTCATCAAGAAATTTCACCAAGTGAAGTTTGCGTCTTCAATAAGCTAGTACGACCAATTGTTAATTCATGCAGGCATTGTTTGAAGCATATGAAGGAAGGGAGTAGCATAATAAACTCAACATCAGTGGTTGCATATAAAGGAAATCCAAAGCTGCTTGATTACACAGCAACAAAGGGTGCAATTGTGTCATTCACTAGAGGACTTGCACTTCAACTTGTTGAGAAAGGTATACGTGTTAATGCAGTAGCTCCTGGCCCTGTTTGGACTCCACTTATTCCAGCTTCCTTTAGTGAAGAAGAGAGTGCTAATTTTGGAAAACACGTGCCAATGCAAAGGGCTGGTCAGCCTATAGAAGTGGCTCCCTCCTATGTTTTTCTCGCTTCTACCCCCGAGTCTTCTTATTTCACTGGTCAAGTACTCCATCCCAATGGTAATTTGCTGAATCTTAACATATATAGTAGCTGCATTATCCTATTTGATGAATATAATTAAGTTCCTTTTTTTTCCGAATAATTTGCAGGTGGGGTGATTGTCAATAGCTAAAGGTTGTGCTGGGATGGGACTAGCTCTTTGTGCCCACCTGTTCTCGTTGTGTTCCGTTTGATGTAGAATAGCCGTTGTTTAACACTACATATAATGGTATTTGTTGTTACCTTTTGTTTTTTACTTTGTCTGTATGGCGTCAGC
>JASVEL010003850.1:0-61050 GCA_032618575.1 Nicotiana noctiflora
CGGGAAAGTGTGGAATCAGGAATAGCGATTCATGTGCTATATACGTGCTGGAGACTAGAAGTTCTCGTAATCCGCCTACACAGTGGTGGTATATCATGTGTATCGGCACCGTTTAGCGATTATTGAAAATTGGAAGCCATAGCGGCTCTCTCGTTACTTGATATGATGAATTTGAATAATGATATACGATTGCAGACTGGTTGTCATAAGTTAGGTTGTCTAGACTAATGTGATATGGACTATGTTAGAAAATGCCACAAACTGCGTAGCAGAGTGTATCAGATTATGATCCAGCAAGGTAGATGTACCCTAGGGCCAGCGTATGGCTGGTAGGTATTGCTTTGTTAGTTGGACCTTTGTGGCGGATGTCAGTGTAGCGGTATCTACGATTGATTCAGTTCCGGTATTGAGGAACGTTGTCGAATGCGTTTTATGTGGCCGAGCTTGAGGCTATATATATGTTTGTTGTAATGAGCAACTTGACTCGATGTGCATTTCCTCTTGCGAGATTTATGCGTGGAGCGGGTGGCACGCCGCCACGGGTTATCTGGATCGGGTTGCACGCCGCCACAGGTATGGTATCTTGATTGGGTGGCACGCTGCCACGGGTATGTCATTAGAGCGAGTTGCACGTCGCGACAGTGGAATGTGAAAATATACTTAATTATATGTTACCTTGTATACAATACTTCCTAGCTTCTAAGGAAAAGTCTGTATTGGGTATTGCTCGACGAATAACACATCGGTTGTGTCTTTTCAAGATTTGATAGCATATATTAAATGTATCACCGCGGGTGTGATTGATTGCTTGAGTTCAGACCTAAATATGTGCATGGCTGACCGTTTTGAGCATGGTGACTTGAGGTGCTCCATGAGTAATAGTGCTTGGATAGAATCGTGAGTCATGGCAAGGCCACGTGATGTTATGACATTTTAATGAGGGTTCAGGTACTCTAATTCTATGATGTGAGACGAGATCTCAGTTATGTGTTGTGATGGATTTGAGGAATTTGAATTACAGCTCTTTTGTGCGAGTTAGTTGTCATGATTCGAGTGTGTTAAGATCATTTCTTATTGGAGCCCGTGTTTTGCTTGTCGTAGCTTAGGTCGATGAGGAGGTGTCATATTACCACTGTGGTGTGTTATAATCGAAATGATCGTTGGAGTCATTAATGAGTGCGAACATACGTGATTTCAGCTAGATAGAAAGGTAATATCGAGGTTTGGCTCCAAAATCCGTTGTAATATCAGTCAAAAGAGAAATGGCTTCATAAATGGTTGATCTGAGGAATTGTTACAGTTTAGCCCGTGTTTTATTTATCGTTGGCAGTATATGAAAATGTTGGAATAAGACTTCAACTAATAAGAGGTTTCCATCGGTATTTGGGTATGGTAGGCAACTGCAGTAAATAAAGAATGTTACTGTGGTCATATGAGTAAAGTGATGCGAAGTGTAAATTCAACAAAGTTATGCATTAATGTTTGGGTACAACGTGTAGAGATTGATATGGTGGTCGAATGATGGAAACATACTTGACAGGAAATTTAGGTTGTTAGAATTTGGCCTAATGACTTATTCGCTTGAATAAAGAATTATATCTACAGAATTATATAGCTAATGTGCTCAACTAAGTAGTGGTAGCATGGGAAGGTTCATGATATATTAAACAAGTTATTTGAGACTACATCATTGTAGTTCTCTGCACGTTCGAGGACGAACGTATGTTTAAGTGGGGGAGATTGTAACGACCCGACCGGTCGTTTTGAGCTCCGACGCGTCATTCAGTAGATTGAGGCCATGAACAACTTTATCTCAGGTATATTGACTTGTGTGTATGGTCATAATTAGTATTCAGGAAGTTTGGAGTCAAATCTAAATGGAAATTCTCATTTTGAAAGCTTAAAGTTGAAGAAATGAACTAGGATTGGAATTTTGAGTAAAGGACCTCGAAATTGGGATCTGAAAGTTCCAGCATTCTCGTATGATGATTTTGAACTTGGGCGTATGTCCGGATTTGGTTTTTGATAACCCGTGAGCATTTCGGCGTATATGGTGGAAGTTAGTATTTCAGAAGAATTTCATAAATTTGGGTTGGAAGGCATTTTAGAGTTATAGATGTTTGTTTGGGATTTCGAGTCTGGGAATAGATCCGTATGGTGATTTTGGAGTTGGAAACACGATCGGAAGTGAATTCGGATGTCCGGAGGTCATTTTGAAGTCATTTGGCTAAATATAGGAATTTGAAGGTTTATGAGAAAATTCAATCGGAAGTGAAAATTTTGATATCGGGGTCGGAATGCGATTCCGAAAGTTGGTGCAAGTCCGTAATGTCGAATGTGACTTGTGTGCAAAATTTGAGTCAATTAGGATCGATTTTGGTAGGAAATGGGACAATTAATCTCTTTAAGGAAAGCTTAAGTTGGAAAAGTCAACCCAACGTTGACTTATAAGTTAGAGGGCTCGGACCCTCAGGCTACCATATACACAAACTACTCACCTCTAGCCGGTCGAAGACTCGTTTGCGATGCCTTTTCCTTTTGAATTTGCCGACTCGTGCATAGAATCTAGTCAAACCAATACAATTATATCAAATACGGGTCAAATAAACATAACCCAATTCAATTTATATGAAATACGCGATAATACACCGAATTGGTAAAACCCGACCCCGGGCCCGCTACTCGAAAAATTCTGAAATTAGTACCAATGCGATCCTCGTCTCGCCACGAGTCCGTGCATATAAAATTTATCGAAATCGGAGTTTGAATGGCCTTTCAAAAGTCAAATTTTTGTTTTCAATATCTAGGCCATAATTCTTCACAGTTTCTACCCAAATTCATGAAGTTTGATGTTAATTCTACCATAAAATTGTGTTTTTGAGTCAAGAAACTTACCTCCGATGAATACCCAATGCATCCCCAGCGATTTCTCGTGAGTTTCTCGCTCTAGGGCTCAAAATTTGTGTTTTTGTGAATGAACCCGCGACTGCACTACTTCTGGAATTTAATTCACTGCCAGGTGATTTTCTTCTTCGCGTTCGCATGACCTCCCACGCGTTCACGATGCACAGCCCAATTAACTCTTCCCGAACGCGACACTGCACCACGTGTTCGCGATGAACATTTTCTTCAGCCGCCACTTTTTACTCTACGCGAACGCGTTGACCCTCACGCGAACACGATGCTCCCCCTTTCTCTCCTTCGCGAATGCGACATCCTGATCGCGAACGCGATGCCTTCCCTTTTTCCTCCTGCACGAACTTGAAGCTTAGTCCAACCTTGCCTACGTGAACGCGGCCTTAGCCTCGCGAATGCGAAGGCTTGCAGTCCTGCACAGTTTTCTGCAATTTTCTGCAGTTTCCTCTAGGTTCCAAATGCCCAGATGATGGTCCGAATTCATCCCGAGGCCCCCGGGACCCCTACTAAAAACACCAACATACTCCAAAACTCGATACGGACTTGTTCCAATCATAAAAACATCATCATAAACATCAAAATCACCATTTTCACACGGATTCAAGCCTAAGTTTCTTCAAAACTTCCGAAACTAACATTCAATCCAAAACCCAACCAAACGACATCCGAATGACCTGAAAATTTGCAGACATATCCAAAATCACATAACAAAACTACAGGAATTGTCAGAATTCCATTCCGACTTCCGGAATCTCACCTACTGTTCGGATATCGCCAAAATTCAACCTTAGCCAATTCAAGCATATTTCTACACCGGACCTCCAAATTCAAATCCGATTGCTCCCCTAAGTCGCAAATAACCTCCCGGAACTAACCAAATCATCAGAATCTGATTCCGAGCCCTCTAACTAAATAGTCAACTCCAAGTTGACTTTCCATATTCAAGCTCCGTTCCAAAAGGCTATTTGCCTCGTTTTCAACCAAAATTACTCCTAACTCACCCGATAGATTCTAACACCGATTTAAAAGCATAAAACATATAAATGCAAGGTAACGGGGTGGTAATTCCCGTAACGACGGGCCGGGTCATTACATTCTCCCCAACTTAAACATACGCTCGTCCTCGAGCGTACACAGAGTTGTACTAGAAGCAACCCAATAGCTGACTGACCTTACCAAGTATACATGCGGGGTGATACCGCGTCACCCTGTCCATCATAAGTCCGATAACACAACATAGCTGAACTTCCACAGCCCATCTGGAACATAGACCACATTGCACTTTCCGAAAACATATTCCAATTCCGAATCCCAGCTCTATACTCAGGATACACATGATCCAACTGTAATAGCCCGTACTTGCCACTTCGGTGAGATCACATAATGTATCAAACGACCCAATCACTCATGATGATGCCCTCTAATTACAAAAATTTCCCACAATAACCAAATACTAACTGAAAAACCTTTTCATTAGCTAAAATCCTATTCCAATACTTTCATATCCTGCCCACGACAGTTGAAACACGTGATATATCGAATCCATTTCTCAGGTCATCCATTTATGAATCACTTTCCTTTTTAACTGATACTACAATAGATTTCGGAGCCAAACCTCGATATTACCCTTCTAACCAGCTGAAACCACATATGCCCGCACTCATTAATGGCTCCAACGATCATTTAGAATATAACACACCGCACTGGTGATATGACACCTCAACACCGGCCTAAGCCACGACGAGCACAACACAGGCTCTAATAAGAAACACTTGAACATACTCAAATCATGACAAATACCTCAACAAAAGAGATGTAATTCAAATTCCTCAATACCATCACAACACAGAACTGAGATCCCGCTTCGCATCATAGAAATAAAGTACCCAAATTCTCCTCGAAAGGTCATAACATCATATGGCCTTGCCACAACTTATGATTCCATCCAAACACTATTACCCATGAAGCACCTCAGGTCATCTCATCATGCTAAAAACAGTCAGCCACGCACAGATCTACGTCTGAACTCAAACAATCAATCTCACCCACGGTGAAACAATGAATATACGCCATCAAATCTTGTAAGGACACAGCCGATGCGCCATTCGCCTAGCGACACCCAACACTGACCTTTACTAAGAGACTAGGAAGTATTGTACACAAGGTAATATATAGAAAAACTATTTTCCATATAACACGATTGCGACGTGCAACCTGCTCAAAATGACATACCCGTGGCGACGTGCCACCCGATCCATATATACCTATGGCGGCGTGCCACCCAATCCAAATAACCCGTGGCGGCGTGCCACCCGATCCACGCATAAATCTCGCAAAAGAAATGCACATCGAGTCAAATTGCTCATTACAATAGACATATATATAGCCTCAAGCTCGGCCACAAGAACGTATCCTACAAAGTTCTTCAATACCGGAACTGAATCAATGGTAGAAACCTCTGCACTGATATCCGCCACGAAGGCCCCACTGACAAAGCAATACCTACCAGCCGCCCGCTGGTCCTGGGTACAACTACCCTGCTGGAGCATACTCTGATGCACACTGCTATCCGACTTGTGCCATTTCCGACATAGTCCCTATCACATTAGTCTAGACGACCTGACTTATGACAACCAGTCTGCAATTAAGTATCATTATCCAATTCATCATATCAAGTAAAGAGAGAGAGCCATTAGGGCTTCCAATTTCCAATAACCTCTAAACGGTGCCGATACACACGATATACAACCACTGCATAGGCGGATTACGAGAACTTCTAGTCTCCATCACCTATATATCACACATCAAGCATCCAATCATACCACGGAAGTCATTCAGAAAATTTTCCTATGCCATCAACAATTCAATCATCACCATCGATCCAACAAGAGAATACCACCATACCAATAGATATTATCAGTTTACAGCACCTTGTCCTTTTTTGACCATATACATTGCCAAATCACTAGAATAGCAGTATCATTTTTCCTTAATCACCAGAAAGATCGATTGTTAAATTACCTGCTGCTGCCCGCGCTGCTCATTAATTTTTAATGACTTCCCATATATTATGAACTGATCTCAAAACCTTGAACATGCCATTATCAACTTCCCATAACACATCGCATATACCATACCACACTAAGATAACATGGAACTTCTATCCCTTTCCTACGCCACAAACATCGACGCACTCTACTAGTCAAGGACCTTCATGATCCCATATAGAAGAGAAGTCATTACACATTCCATGCCTCGCATACTGACAGGAATATATTCACTTTCAAACCACGGTAGAGAACATCACAAACTCTTTCTCCCAATCCATTGCATAAGTTTAACTGTCAGGACTGAGTTCTTCTGCCCACATCGAGCTACGCAACTACCAACACTCAAGAGCTTTGTTACCCCATATCTGCAAGACTCATTACTTCGAACACATACCAAGAGTTAATCGTATCCTTATCATACTGTTTCGGTTTATTAACAAATCGCTCCATTTTCCCAATTTTCTTTCTGATTCATCTTAAATTTAATATCAGTCTTTACTGTAGCACCGCAATGCCTTAACCCATGTTACCACATAACACTCGTATATAAGACCACATGGTCTAAGGCCCATAGGCCACTGAATATTCTCTCAATGTTTCCCAGAGTATTGCCTTCTACAATACTTTATTTTTGAAGAACTTCCTGTGATTTCTGAATTCGTTATCATTACCTTCCAATTTAGATACATAGAATCTCATCGTTCACATATCATTACACAATTCTTGATCCCTTCTAACGAAACCACCATATTTAGCCACATACATAATCTTAAGACACCTTACCGTTACAAGCAAAGTCTTGAACACCGCAAGGCTATTCTCGGGCGTCATTCACCCTTATTCAATTATAATTCAGCTGTCTTATTGAACAGAACCACTCGTGCCTTGTTAGAACTCTGACACTGCAGAACATGATTACATCCAGATGCACTTAGCTATCTTTATTTTCTATACATCGAACATTTTTTACCAACAACAGTTCAAATCATCCTAGGATTTCTTCATATCTACGAAGCACCATAACCTTTATCAGAATTTCCCAACATACTTAGAGACAGAACCAACATAGCATAAAACAATGCAATCAGTTAATTAATAACAACCTCCCCAACTTGGCTCGGAGCCATACATCAAAGCACTTTTAGCCACTCATAGCATTCTTACTCAAATGATGCCACAATATTATAGCGAGATTAAACTCAAGTCATTTACAAGCCTTGACAGAGACTCGAATCATCAGAGACCTTAGCTCTTCTGCAATTCTTGCATTTATACACACACCACAGTTAAGCCTATTCTCTTTAGGTGACAGAAATCGTTTCTAAGTCCCAAATTTTCCAAAAATTTTGACAGAGTTTTCCTTTGTAAATTGGCCTATCCACCTGCCAGAGAATCACCAAACCATCCTAACAATACGTCCACAACTCGACAAGACACCACAATGTATGACAACAATATTAATCTCAATTCTATATGAATCATATTATCACAATTTATACCTGAACATACGTTGCACCTGCTCGCATCATAACACATATCAATTACCTTTCAATTACACCTAAGAATCAATCCACCTACTTTGCCTCAATCTAGTATTTCAGTACAACACCTTCCACCAGGATACACACCTTCCACCAGGTTACACATAGCATAATCACTTTAGTCTTCCTGAGTCTAAACTCGTTCTACTACACGTAAGGCGCTTTACCTTCCAACTAAGAGATATGATAAATATTCACCACGCCCATAGTTGGGGGCTATACAACAAATTACAATGAGGATCTAGCACCTGACATCTCATACATTATTAAGCTGTCATTTCCACAATTAGGGACAATACCGATCACACGAAATTTCATAATACCAGTTTGTAAGATCAGCACCGGCGTGCTCAAGTCATAGACAAAGATCTGGCTTCAAGTCCTCCCGACTGGCCCAACATGAACTCATAGAGACTATATCTCGCCCCTCGATCGGGGAATCACAAGCCCTCAAGGCGATTGTATTACTGAACGCTCGATGCGTACACAAACGTGTGGAAGGAATTTCAAAAATTATATCTCAAGCTGAATCAAGTACGCACGATAAGAATTCCAAGAAATGTGAAGTGTTTCCTAAAATTTTGCAGCCTCTCGAGGATAAGTACAGGCGTCCCCGTACCGATCCACAAGACTCTACCAACCCGCTCAAGACTCACGGGGCCTAGTAACCTAGGCTCTGATACCAACTTGTCACGACCCCAATCCCGGTCGTGATGGCGCCCAACACAATTGCTAGGCAAGCCCGACCATTTACACTCTCATCCCGAGCATGAAGCTCAAATCCATTACCTGGATATTATTATCAACAATAAAGCTACACTGAATAACCACCCAAAGATCTAGGGTCACGAGTCAGGAGCCTGTAAACATGACCGGATAACAATATCTAAACCAAATACTCAAGTTTGAATAATGTACATACAAAGGAAAACTCGAATAAGAAGAGAAGCCAGGTCCTGCGAACGCCAGCATTTACCTCAGCTACTCGGATACTGATAAAAACTGGAGTGCTCGTCTATCCCTCCCGTGTACCTGAATATGTGCACAAAGGTGCAGGGAGTAGGGGTGAGTACTAAGTACTCAGTGAGTAATACAGAATACCACAAAATAAAGCTAAACTACATTCCGATTCCTCATACGAACTAGCAATAACAACAGTACATTACTACTATTACAGATAATCCACACACAAAGAATGCAATGCGATGCACATAACCGCTACGGCGTGTAGCCCGATCCATTTAACGTCGACGGCGCTCACTGGGGGTGTGTACAGACTCCGGAGGGGCTCCTACAGCCCAAGCGCAATACCACTGCGGCGTGCAGCCCGATCCTCATATCAACCACTGTGGCGTGCAACGCTATCCATCCTCAGTCCACAACAAGCATATAAGCCACACAACAGCTCAAATTATTTATTTCCAGGTTCCAGTTCATAAATTATGAAAATACTTTAACATTTATTTAATTTTTGCAAAACAAGTGACTTAGCATTTCAATACGGTGATTTCAAACCAGGACTGAGATCAGTGATTAAGCAAGTATAGCTATCACATATATAACTATCCCCTATCGATACTACAGGTCGGCACAAGGCCCCAAACACGGCTTACAGCCCACAAATATATCAAACATAGTGTTTTTCAACCACTAATATCATATTATACTCATTCGGGATGGACTAAGTCTCAATCCTCAGTCACAAACAATCCTTCACCTGCCACGGGGTGCGAACCATGCCCTACTAGCGTCACAATGTGCTAAGCCGGGGTTTCGAACCCTCAGGCTACCATATACACAAACTACTCACCTCTAGCCGGTCGAAGACTCATCCGCGATGCCGTTTCCTTTTGAATTTGCCAACTCGTGCATAGAATCTAGTCAAACCACCACAATTATATCAAATATGAGTCAAAAAACATAACCCAATTCAATTTATATGAAATACGCGATAATACACCAAGTTGGTAAAACCCGACCCCGGGCCCGCTGCTCAAAAAATTCTGAAATTAGTACCAATGCGATCCTCGTCTCGCCACAAGTCCGTGCATATAAAATTTATCGAAATCAGAGTTCGAATGGCCTTGCAAAAGTCAAATTTTCGTTTTCAATATCTAGGCCATAATTCTTCACAGTTTCTACCCAAATTCATGAAGTTTGATGTTAATTCTACCATAAAATTGTATTTTTGAGTCAAGAAACTTACCTCCGATGAATACCCGATGAATCCCCAGCGATTTCTCGTGAGTTTCTCTCTCTAGGGCTCAAAATTTATGTTTTTGTGAATGAACGCGCGACTGCACTGCTTCTGGAATTTAATTCACTACCAGGCGATTTTCTTCTTCGCGTTCGCGTGACCTCCCACCCGTTCGCGATGCACAGCTCAATTTACTCTTTGCGAACGCGACACTGCACCACGTGTTCATGATGAACATTTCCTCAGCCACCACTTTTTACTCTACGTGAACGCGATGATCCCCCCTCTCTCTCCTTCGCGAACGCGACATCCTGATCGCGAACGCGATGCCTTCCCTTTTTCCTCCTACACGAACGCGACCTCCAGGGATGCGAACGCGAAGCTTAATCCAACTTTGCCTACGCGAACATGGTCTTAGCCTCGCGAACGCGAAGGCTTACAGTCCTGCACATTTTTCTGCAATTTTCTGCAGTTTCCTCTAGGTTCCAAATGCCCGGATGATGGTCCGAATTCATTCCGAGGCCCCAGGACCCCAACGAAAGCCACCAACATACTCCAAAACTCGATGCGGACTTGTTCCAATCATAAAAACACCATCCTAAACATCAAAATTACCATTTTCACACGGATTCAAGCCTAAGTTTCTTCAAAACTTCCGAAACTAACATTCAATCCAAAACACAACGAAACGACGTCCGAATGACCTGAAAATTTGCAGACATATCCAAAATCACATAATGAAGCTACATGTATTGTCAGTATTCCATTCTGACCCCGGATCAAAATCTCACCTACCGTTCGGATATCTCCAAAATTCAACCTTAGCCAATTCAAGCCTATTTCTACACCGGACCTCCAAATTCAATTCCGATTGCTCTCTTAAGTCACAAATCACATCTCGAAACTAACCAAATCATCAGAATCCGATTCCGAGCCCTCTAACTAAATAGTCAACTCCATATTGACTTTCCATATTCAAGTTCCCTTCCAAAAGGCTATTTGCCTCGTTTTCAACCAAAATTACTCCTAACTCACCTGATAGTTCTTAACACCGATTTAAAAGCATAAAACATATAAATACAAGGTAACGGGGTGGTAATTCCTGTAACGAAGGTCCGGGTCATTATAATTTTCCTTCAAAAACTAGCATCTGAACTTATTCACGAGTTCAATTTTATACTTAAATTAGAAGAAGATTTTTGGAAATTAAAATCTAGAATCAATTGGTTAAATGACGGTGATGCTAATACAAAATTTTTCCATTTATCCACTTTAAACAGATGACGTACTAATCGTTTAACAACCATTCAAGATTTAGGTGGGAATTGGATTACTGATCCTTTAACCATAAATAATTATATTTTCAATTATTACAAAAATTTATTTACTACGCAACACACTAGTTCCACCTTTCGAAATTTTGTTCTCCCTTCTATTATCGTGGAATATCATGATCATCTATTATTAGATAAACCTTTACAAGACATTGAAATAATTAATGCCTTAAATTCATTCCAACCTTATAAGACACCGGGGCCAGATGGATTACATCCTATATTTTATAAAAAATATTGGCATTTTATAGGTAATTTAGTGAAAGCTTCTTGACACCAAGTTTTTAGGAAAAATAAAATAGATCCTACTATTAATTCCACGTTTCTTTGTCTTATTCCAAAATGCTTTTTCTTTACCTCAATATCGTCCTATAAGTCTGTGCAATATTATTTATAAAATCATTTCAAAAATTATTGTCAATCGTATTAAACCTGTTCTTCCTAAATTAATAGACCAAACTCAATCTAGTTTCCTAGCAAATAGATGTGCATCTGATATTGCAATTATTATTCAGGAATTATTATCTATTTTTAATAAAATTAAAGGAAAGAATGCAAATATGCTTCTAAAATTAGATTTAGAAAAAGCTTTCGATCTATTAAAATGGTCTTTTATTTATAATACTTTATATAATATTCATTTCCCAATCAAGCTAAGTAACCTCATAATGTCTTGTATAACTACTGCTTCTACTGCTGTCTTAATCAATGGTCATGCCACTGATTTTTTTCAGCCTTCTAGGGGTATTAGACAAGGGGACCCTCTTTCTCCTTATATCTTTATATTATGTTTAGAAATGTTTTCAAGGAAAATAAATTTAGAAGTAGATTACAATATTTGGCATCCAATAACTATTGGGAGAAAGGGACCCCAACTGTCACATTTGTTCTTTGTAGATGACATAATTTTGTGTTCGAAAATCAATTCTAAGTCTTGTTATTCTATCCTAAACACCATGACTCTCTTTAATAATTATTTAGGGTAGTCCATAAACTTAGATAAATCTAAGTTATTTTTTTCAAAAAATTGTTCTACAAATGTTAAAATGGACATTCAGACTCTGTTTAATATAAAGGAAAGTAACTCGTTTGGCAAATATTTAAGTTTTTCAATCTTTACTTCAAGGCCTTTACTAAAGATTTTCAATTTTACTTGATTATTTCAAGTCTAAATCAGCGGGTTGGAAAACTCACTTCTTAACAAAAGCGAGTAGGAAAACTTTAATTTGTTTCACCCTTAATAATCTTCCTAATCATAAAATGCAGTATATTACTTTGCCCAATTATATTATTAAGTGTCTTAATAAATACCAGCGGGATTTTTATGGGGATCTATTTCAAAAAAGAAAAAAAAATCCACCTATTAAATTGGAATTCAGTCACTACTCCTTTATCCATAGGGGATTAGGTATACAAAATCTTAATATTAAAAATTTTGCTTTGCATGCTAGATTAGCATGGAGACTATTTGAAAATCCTAATCTTCTTTGGGCAAGGGTTTTACTTCATACTCATTTAAAGCAAAATAGTATTTATAGAATTTCTACTTCTAGAATTTGGCATAATATTATAAAGGGATGAAATATTTGTCATTTAGGCTATAAATGGTTACTCACAAATGAAAAGCATGTAAACTTCTGGAAGGAGCCTTGGTTACACCACTGTGCTTCTATACGTAATTCTTTTTGCGGTCCTTTACCTCAAGGTGAGATTAATAAATTAGTATCCAATTATTATTATAATTCTGAATGGCATCTTCAGGATTTTCCTTTTGATATCCCCATTTCTCTAAGAAAATAAATAACTAGCACTTACATGCCTATAGTTAATACAAATTATGATCATTTAATATGTGATATTACACCTACAGGTTTATTTTCTGTTAAGTCTATCTATTATGAACTTCATAATGTGACTTTTCAGAAAGTTGTTACTTTAGCTCATAATTATACTTGGATTTAGAAATTACAAACTACACCAAAAATTTCTTTTTTTTATATGGCTATTATGTAATGGTAGACTACCTACTGCTACTTATTTGCATAAAATAAAAATTTTAAATATGGATACTTGTAGTTTTTTGTGGTTTAGTTGCTTAATCAATTAGGCATATTTTTCTCGAATGTAATAACACTTTATATTTCTGGCAATATTTTAATATTGATTTAACACCTTTTACTATTGAAGGAAACTTGTTTTCAATGCATTGTTGGTATAACTTTTTTAATCGAAATCATTTAGGAAAATATAATGGTATTCCATTAACTATTTTGATACCTTTTGCATTATGACATATTTGGACTAGTAGAAATAATAATCTTTTTAAACATAATAAAGTTTCATTAAGTGCAAATTTAGTATTTCATCAGGTAGCTGAATTTTTCTATCTTACAAAGACTAAAAAACCTATTTCAAAATCTTTGGGTGTATACATTAAATGGTATCCACCACCACAATTTTTCTATAAATTAAATATTGATGGTTCTACAAAACCCAATCCTTCTAGATGTTGTATTAGGGGTTGTTTCAGAGACTCCTTAACAAATTGGATTCTAGGTTTTTCTAATATGGTTTCAGCAAGCTCAAGTCTTCACACAGAATTACTCCCTCTCGTAACAGGGCTTAAGCTAGCTGTTCAATATAATTTTACTCCTTTAATTGTTGAGACTGATGCAAGTATGATTATAGATTTATTTAATACCCCTACACTAAAATATCTTAATGTTATTACTGATTGCTGGTTCTTACTCAGGAAGCTGCTTAATCCAAAAATGGAGCTAATCTTTAGAGAACAAAACAGTGTGGCAGACTATTTAGCTAAGTTTGGAGCAACTCAAGTGGAGGATAATACTGTAACTTTTTCAAGACCTCCAAGTTTTGTCATGCCTTCTTATCAGCAAGACCAGTCAGGGATGCTACGTAGAAGGTTATGTAACCAATTGGATATGTCAAGTAGTTGTATTAGTAGTAGTACTGATTTAGTTAATGTGTGTAAGATAGTAGCTGCTAATCAGATGCAATGTATACATTCAATATCAATCTTTTTGTAAACTTTATTATCTATAATATGTTTATCTTTCTTACCAAAAAAAAAAAAGAATAAAAAATATGAGGAAAAAGAAATAATTGGTTTAACACTTGCGTTGGTAATTTAGTGACCAGAAGAATTACTACTGGGAAGACATGAAACTTCTTCCAAGGAGAGAAGAGAAATCTTCATTTTAAAACATAATTCCTTATGTTTAGGAAGTGTTAGAAAATAAATACGTTATTAAATACTATAGTGCTTTATTTATATATGTTGCATTTGTAATAAAATGTGTTATTATTGGATAATTCAAATATAGTAATACTAATATAAATACTATTCCCTCCGATTCACAGTAAGTGTCCAATTTAATTTTTTATTTTGGTTAAAAAAAAGTATCCAGTTATGCAATCAGAAAACAATTTAATTTATTTTTACAAAATAACCTCTATGTACATATCCCTAAAAAGTTTTCTTATTCATCATATTAAATGTTTAATTGGAAATAGTTTAGTCATAGTAAATATTTTTGTATAAAATTATGTATTTTCATAATAGGTGTACTAAAAATAAATTAAACATTTATTGTAAACAAAATGGAGTATTTTATAAGAGCCCTGCAACGTAAACATTTCTTTTGTAAAAGGTACTTTTAACTTCACGAATACTCTCTTTCCGATTCGCTTCAAGCAAATTATTCTTTGACAGCGATTCTTTTATCATTATACAATTCTAAGATTGATAGTTGACACTAATCTACATTTTTCAGGTTCTACAACTGTAGTACTATATTACTTATAATCCAAGATCCAATCTACTGCACTATCTGAGTCATGGAGTCGCAAGTGGGTGAGTTGGGTCGGATATGATTTGGATCGAAAACGAGTAATGTAAAAATAAATTAATTATTCGGTCTGACCCATATTTAATACGGATAAAAAATAAGTTATAAGTGGATAATATGGATCATATTTGTCACGATCCCAAAACCCGATCGTGATGGCGCCCAGCACATTGCTAAGCCAGCCTGACCAATTTCACACAATACCGAGTAATCAGCTCACATCTTACGTTTAAAAGCATCAACAATGATAGAAATACGAAATTTTAGCATAAATTGCAAAATAGCCCAACACAATGTACTATCTCCCACAGATCTGGAGTCATGAGCCATGAGCCTCTACCAAGAATACAATAGTGATACTGAATACAACTGTATTTGACAAATGCAGAATAATGTCTAAAAGATAAAGGATAGAAGGAAATGTCAGGTCCTGCGGACGCTGGCAGCTACCTCAACAGTCCGGATAAGCTCTCTAAGCAGCTGGGGAGTCATCCCTGTTGTGATGTACCTGGATCTGCACACAAGGTGCAGGGAGTAGTGTGAGTACTTCCAACTCAGTGGTAATAAGTGCAGATAAAGACATTGAAGATAAGAATACCCAATATTGCACTAAGCAAGGCTATATAATAATCTTCTTTTACCATTTTTAACAGTATAAGTCTCAGAATCAGCAATAACAGCTAAACAGTACAACATGTATATCTAAATGTAATGTGGATGCATGAACATGACCGCTACGGCGAGTAGCCTGATCCATTTGGGTACTTGCGCTCACTCTGGGGGTTCAGACTCCAGAGGGGCTCCTACAGCCCAAGCGCAATATCTATGATACGCTGCGGTGCATAGCCCGATCCACTACCGGTCCAACTACATGCAATGCAAACCTCACAGGCACAGAAAATATTATTTTGAAATCTCTTTTATCAATAACAGTAGAAAATAGTGTTCAGAATTACCAGAGTTTAGAAAATCATTTTTAACAGTGTTTAGCTCAGGACTGATATCAAGATAACATGCTATAATCGTAGAAGCATTGATAACGATCCTAATGGGATCCAAATAACTGGCTTACAACCCTATGATATCCACAACCATCCAAGTAGGAGGTTTACCAGCTCAATTATAGCCAACAACACAGTATAATATTACACGGTCGGACTAAGCCATAGTCCCCAATCACAATCGACCCCGCACTCACTGTAAAGTACGTGTCCTGCCTCAATACAACGTCACATATTGATATACCGGATTTTCAAACCCTCAGGTCATCATCTATACCCATTACTCACCTCGACTCAACTCAAAAACTAGCTCGCAATGCCCTTGCCACGAGAATCGGCCTCCACGGGTGTAGAATCTGATAAAAAACAATATGAATACATCAAAATAGGCTAAAGGAACATAACCCAATCGAAATAACTCGAATTACACAAAAAAAATACGAAGTTGCCAAAACCCGACCCCCGGGCCCGCTTCTCGAAAAATTAAAAAGGTCACATTTTCATAATTCTTATCTTTCCACGAGTCCATACATATAAAGTTTATCAAAATCGGACTCCATTTGCCCATTCAAATCATTGATTTTCTATAACCCTAGTTTAGACCAAAAATCCCCATTGTTGCACCATAATTCCTCCATTTTCAGAGGTTAATTCCATAATTTATCGATATATTAACATAAATTGAGTCCATGAGTGATTACCTGATGATACCGCTTGATTTTCTCCTCAAAATCGCCAAAACCGCCTCTAAGTTCGAAGTCCCAAATGAGTTATTAAGTTCTGAAATTCGAACCAGCACTATTCATTAAACCCTGACATTTTGCGCTTCCGCGATAGTTGGCTCGCTTCCGCAAGAACGGTTCTGCGGAAGCTTTGTCGCTTCTGCGACTCCCATTAAGTCAGCAGACCGCTTCTGCGGTTCGTGTCTCACTCCTGAGAGACCGCTTAAGCGAGATTTACTCCGCTTCTGCAAAGTTCCTTGGACCGCTTATGCGGATAATACTCGCACACGCGATGCCGCTTCAGCGAAAATAGTTCCGCTTTTGCGAAACTTCAATGTCCAGCCCAAAAGTGCTTCTGCGCCTCGACGTCCGCTTCTACTGACTCGCTTCTGCGTGACACTTTCCGTAGGAGCGGAAATACCAGCTGTGAGCACGTGATTTTTGCCCTACGTGAGAATTACTCCCAGAAAATTCAAAATAAAATAGTTTTGTATTGTGCGTGATTTTTCGTGGATTATATGTTATTGTTCTATTGTTGTTTGCATTTGTGTATGCGTGTTTGTTTGTTTCAATTAACAAAAATTAAAAAAAAAAACAAAAATATATATATATATATATATATATATATATATATATATATATATATATATATATATATATATATATATATATATATATATATATATATATATATATATATATATATATATATATATATATATATATATGGCATATTTGCATCTAGGATTTAATACTATAAGTAAGAGTAATTAAGTTTGTTTTACGAAAACGAAAAATCACAAAGAAGTATGTGTGTTTTTCTAGCCTTTAATTTTCTAATTGTGCAATTTTATTGTTATTTAATTATGTGTGATAATTAGAAACTAATTAGTATTTTCGATAAGTTAAATTCATTTCATAATGTAATTTTAGATTTTAAAATTTAGTTTGAATCAATTTTGGAAATAAAAATAAAAGAAAAGGAAACAAAAGGTGAAATGGGCCAGTTTCATAGGAAATTCGGAGCCCAAAATGAAGTAAAAGGACCAAAAGAAATGAGCCCAAACCGGTTGGCCCCTAGATGGCCCAAACGACGCCGTATGATTGTCATACGCGGGCCGTTGATCAAACCCAATAGCGGTCCAGATCAGAGATCCCTGATAATCCATCTCAACCATTCATTCCGTATCAATCCAAGGGCCTTCATTCACTCCCCCAACCCGTCACTTGACCCGCCCCCGTCGACCCAATACCCATCCTCTTTTTAATCTGAGCCGTCGGATTCGTCTAATCCAACGACCTACATTAATTTACCCAATTTTAATATACCAAACCCCCCAATACCCCAAACCCGTTTCATTCCCAAACCTTGCAAACCCTAGATCCCTTTCGTCTCTCTCAAAGACCCGCCGACACCGCCGTCCCACAGCCACCATCCGCCTGCCGGAAATCGCCCCACGGCGGTTCCGGTAGGCCAATGACCACCAAATTAACACCATAGCCCCCCCTAAACCCCCTGAACATGAACCCCTCACCCTCTAACCTCGAATCACTCCCCATCGTTTCGAATCTTCATTTGAAGATTTGAGTCAAACTCGAACTAACGCCAAACCACCCCAAACTGATACCCTAGCACCTCCAAACCACCCTCGCACCCAAACCACCCTTGGTTTTGTTCGAATCCGACCGGAAACCCAAAAACCCCAAAGCGGCCATAAGAACCCTAGATTTCAAAATTGGGATCTTCATTTAAATTCGAGGGAAATTGAAGTCTAGCAGAATTTAATTGGGATGTTTTCGTTTGAAAACATCTCAATTAAAGTCCATTAGACTCCGAATTCGAGTCCAAGCTCAAAAGGCCCGGTTTCTGTTTTGATTTCGATTCCTTCCGAGGTAACCTCCCTTTTTCCTATCTATTTCAATTAGATATTTGTTGTTTGTATATTTGTTTAGTTCAATTCGTTTGATTTTCTTTTTCATTCCTGTTGGCCGTCCATATTGGTCACTTCTTCTCAAGGACCTTTTATTTGGTCAACTACTCTTCTATGTTGTTTGTTGGATTACATATGTGGTCAAATGCGTATTCGCTTCGAATAGCGTCGTCGAATACTTGGTTTTCATTTTGGCCGAGATTTTAGAATCACTGTTTTGCTAATTAATTTGTTATCCATGATTATGTGTTGTAGTTAATCAAATGTCGTCGATGTACTTTCGTAGGTCTGTTTGTTAGAAACAGCAGAGCAATGATTCCTTTGTTACTGACTGAGGTCTTAGTTGAATCACTGTAGACTAATCTTTTATTTGAATCACTATGGAATTATGGTTGCATTCGTTGGTTGATCATAAATTAGGGATTAATAGAGTGTAGTTAATATTAGTTAATTAGAACTAACATTGTAGGATTTAAAAATTGTCTTGCCCATGAACTGGACTGGTGGAACCTGCTGTACATCAGGGTACCACCAGTCTCTGCAGTCCAGGGATTTAATAATTAAACCCATACCTAGATAGCTTTAAGCAGCAAAGTCAGGGAATAAGATGGCAAAATCATTTCTTTAATTCTCCTGAGTGCTCTTAAGAGCTGTAAACACATGGGGGATAATTTAGAGAGGGAGGGGCTGTGTTTTCTTAGGATATAAAAGAAGAAGTATTTCAGACAGGAAAAGAGATACATACACAGCTTTAAGGGAGGAGTTTGAGGGAGAAAAAGTAAGAAAGATTGTGCTTCTTCTTTGGCTCACTGTTTTCAGTAATCCTTAAGTCTTTGAGTTAGATCTTGATACGGGATTAGTTTGTTGGAGTCTTTGAAGCAATCGTCAAGTGTTTTTGGGTTTAAAACAAGGCTGTGGGGACCCTTTGGTGTTACTCTTGAACCTTTGAACACTGTTTTATTAAGCTTGGGCTGGGTCTTGCATTGGTGTATTGCATTTTCTGCCTTAGACTTGTTGTTGGGTGTCTGGTTATTGAGTATTGTGGTGTTTGGGCCACTGCTGGTATCAAATTTGGTCACTGTTTGGGTCTGTTGTCTGGGTGTTGTCTTGTTGCTGTATTTCGGCTACTGTTTTCCTCCTGTTGCTGCTGTTAGTATTGCTGTTGTTGTTGTATCTTCTGCTGCTGCAACTGATTCCTATTCCTTGTGACTTCCAGGTACATACTCGAATCATGTATTGATGTAGTTTTGAAGTTGAGTATGTTGAAATGAAGTGCTCATCTATTTGCTGCCTGGAACCTGTGTATTCAAGCTGTCACAATAGACTAATTAATGAATAATGTATACTTGTTTAGGTTCTTTTTTTAGTTTGCATTTACATTGCATAATTGGAGTTAAAAATGGTGACTTTGTTTATCAGTAGAAGCAATATAAAGTTCTGCATTTGAGGGTGTTATTAAACTTGGCATTTTTGTTTTCTATAATACGCTCGCTGGCTTAAACACATATGTTTGACTTGATGGATGTTCTCGGAGGCATTACCTTAATGGTTGTGGAATTAGTATAAACTGTAAATTAGAAGGAGAAAACACGTCACTATTATTGGAATGGGTCTTTCCTCTTGTCCCCTTTTTTGGGTTTCAGCAGGGTCTTAAGTTGTGAATATGAGGCATAATCTAGATGGACTTAAAGTTACAATTGATCTGTTTGTTAGCATGCTGAGATAAAATGGTAATCCATCCTATCAACTAAATTGTAGACACAGAAGTTCTAGAATTGGAATAGAACCATACTGCCGAGCACACTAAATACCAGGTGTTAATAGGACAATGGTGACGTGAATAGATATGATCTATTCAAATTAATTCAGCTATGAAAAGCGTATCAAATTCCAGTAGCGAATATAAAATAAGTGTTAAATACGAATGAAACTAGTATGTCTTCTATAGTTCAGATTTCATTTTTTTTTTCAATTAAATAAAGGCAGTAATTCAATATGAATGGTTTAGTTATAGGTTCTTCTGAACATTGATTCGAGTCCGTAAAAATAGAATGGCAAACTGTTCTGTTAGTCATTGGGCTTGACCGTATGGTCCAGTAATTGGATTTCATCATGAGTCCATGGCCCATATCATTCATAAGCCGTTACATATATTTAAACATTGGATCTGAAATTAGTCAATAAACAATAAGAGTTGGGTTTTCATCATGAGCCTGATTTGTAGGGGCAAGGTTCACTAAAAATTTTAAGCTCAAACCATTAAAAATGAAACATAGCTTTATGTTATTTTCTTTTAGAGACAAAGACAAATAGAGAATATAGTTCATCTTAGGATTGGCCTTAATAATAATGAGACGAGCCTCGCCAAACACAAATACACAATTGCGGGGCCCTCAAATTAGCCGTTATAAAAAGACTTAGACTTGGAAGGACCGTTTAGTGAATTTCGCGGTCCTTTCCCAAAGTTAATAAAGACGTTAGACTCTTTAGGCGCGATTTATAAGTAAATTACTTTCTTGAATGCGGGTGCGCATTTATGTGACCCAAATCTTCCTCTCGGCGGAACTGAAATACACTAAAGTCGCAGGCGTACTGGTTGCGATGCGGCTCGAAATGTGTTTTCGTGACGTCGCAATTCTTCTAAGAAATAAAAGCGGAGCAGTAAAATGCACAGTAAAAATGTATAGAGAAATCAGATAAAAGCAAAAGTACAGTTGAGCGATCGTGCTAAAACCACGGAATCCGGGAGTGCCTAACACCTTCTCCCGGGTTAACAGAGTTCCTTATCCGGTTTTCTAGTTTCGCAGGCTATATTACAAAGTCATAATTTCCTCGGTTCGGGATCAAACCGGTGACTTGGGACACCATTACTTTCCCAAGTGGCGACTCTGAATTTAATAAAATGGATCCCGTCTCGATTGTCCTTTAATTGGAAAAACTCCCTCGTGCCCTCGCCGGTGCGTAAAAAGGAGGTGTGACAGCTCTGGCGACTCTGCTGGGGATAGCTTTCTCCGGAACTTCGGTTCAGGGTTTAAGAATTCGAGCTCAGTTAAATTGTTGTTTTTGCTTATATCTGATTTCATTATATGTTTTGATTAATGTGCTACATAGTTACCGCTTTGATATTATTTGCACTGTATATGCAAACTGCTATATGTTTACCGCTTTGATATTGCGTGAACTGTATATAAAGCTGTGCCGAAAACCCGTCTCTTCTTACCCCCGGGGATGTGCTTACTGGTTGAGACTCCCCTTTCCGTTAGTGTCAATACCAAAATAAGAAAAGAGGCAGGATAAGTTACAAAGCCGGACGATCCCGCGGGTCCCCGGTACGTAGCTCCCTCCTCAAATCCGAGTTGACTGCTCGGGTACACGGTCTAGTACCATTTGAAAAGCATCAGGATATTGAGCCTAGATTTAGGACGTTTATTTGCATCATATCCGACTTAGGGGACTCAACACAGGGGTTGGGTCCGTCTAGGACAGGCAACCCGAAATGAAAGACCATCTTGCCATATCATATTTGTTGTGAGCATTTATTTAGACTGGCATGCTGACCGGGTTCTTTTAAATACTAAAGAAAAACGAAAAAAAAAACACGAAAGGAAATAGTATGGGGAAGTAAATACTTTTTTTCAGAAAATACAAAAATATGTTTTACCAACAAGTCAATAAATTTAGTTTGCCAATAAAAGACGAGAGAAGGTTGACTTTGCCAACAAAATGGTTTCTTGACAAAATGTGTTTTCTTTGACAGTCAATAAAAGAAAAATAGTTGTTTTGATGGACCGAACTACGCGAGTTTGATTCTCACCGAGTGTGAGATACGTAGGCAACCTTTAACGGGTCCAACTCCCATATATTTCAAAATAAGTTTTAATGACGGACGCCAAGATATTTAATTTTGCCTTAACAACCACCTTTTTGACCAGTCAATTCCTGTGGCCCGTTTTCGTTTTTAGAAAAAGATAGTTTTGGGGCAAATAAAGATTTCTCTTTCATCTAAAGTTACCTTAATAAATGTGCAGAATGAGCACGAGTCAGAATACAACCGAAGCTATCATAAACAAGGTCCCCTTAAGTTTGCATAGGTGGTGGAGTGACTTAGGCGAGCAAGGACAAGACGCAGTTAGGCTGTACCTGGGAGATCTGGTGGGGCTACTAAATATTCCCCCGAGAGGAGACATCATACGAGCCTTGATTTCATTCTGGGATCCGGCACACAATGTGTTCCACTTTTCAGACTTTGAACTCACACCAACATTAGAAGAATTAGCCGGATATGTCGGAAGACCAAAAGTCCCTATGAGGGAACAATGTCTCATTGCACCAAGGGTAGTGACAATACATAGGTTTTTGGATACGGTGAAAATCCGCAGAACTGTACATAACCCAGACTTATCAGAAGGGTTCTGCACTTTAGCATTTCTATATGACAAATATGGTCATTATGGGGGCTTCAACAAACACAAAGGCAAAATCTGCAGCGGAGACAACCAGTTAAAATGGGAAGAGCATAGACGCATCGCCTTCATGATAGCTTTCCTGGGTTCGTTGATATTTCCCAGAAAGGACGGGAATATCAGCATACATGTGGCAGGGGTCGTCAGCACTTTGATGAAACAGAACAACAGTACTTTGGCTCCCGTGATAATATCGGATATCTCTCGTGCACTCACTATCTGCAAAGCTGGAGGGACCTTCTTTGAAGCTTGCAATGTATTGCTCCAAATGTGGATGATCGATCACTTATGTCGTCATCCGCAGTTTATGAGGTATAGTTCCCCGAAGAAAACTTGCATAGAAGAATTTCCTACGAGGGTCGAGGGACATGATTTGCCAGAGGGGATTAGCGGATGGATACGATTTTTGCGTTTGATTACAGCCAGCAGGATAGAATGGACGTTTGGTTGGCTACCCGTGGAAGAAGTCATATATGCATCAGCCACGGAATCATATTTATTGCTAATGGGCCTCACCAGCATCCAGCCCTACGCACCAGGTCGAGTATTGAGACAGTTGGGACGATGCCAAATAATCCCAAAAGAAGAAGACCTCAGCCCACATGTGGTCGAAATTGGACCAGGAGGACAGTTCCCTGAAGCGTTGGTCCGAAAGATTTGGAGTGAATGTCAAACGTTGAAGATAGACACTCGGGTGCGAGATCGAGCCCGGGGTGAAGTATCGTCGGAATACCCGGCATGGTATAGCAGAGACCTGGAGCATCAAAGGCCCACAAAAAGGCCCCACCTCAGGGAGTTTGCTGGAGCGTCACAAGAACAATGGGGACTGGTTGGCCAGAGAAGAAGCTTATAGAACAAAGATCAGCAGGATAGAGCAACGGGCCCAAGAGCTCCAATTTGAAATGGATGTGCAAGCCGCCGCCAACGAAGGAGATAAAAAGAAGTTGGCACAAGAAAATGATTTTCTGAGAGCTCAAATCCAGCAAATGAAAAGGGATGCTGACAGACAGTTGAGGAGTCGAGCGGACGAAAAGTTGATAAAGGGTTTGAGAAGCCAAGTTGCCGATGTACAAAGAGAATTGGAAGAGTCAAAAGCCCAAACAATGAGGATCCGTGCTAGCTGGAAAAAGGAGGCACATCAACGTGCACTTCACCTACAACGGGTGGAAGAAGATTACACTGAGACCATCACTAGTCTAAGGGAGGCAAATGTTATCCTCAGGGAGCGGGTTTTCAAGCAAGCCCGAGATGCTAGAACAGACCTCGACCGTTGTCACAATTTGATGGCTCGACGGCAAGAACAAATAGACAGGCTCCTAGACCAAGTCACCAACAACGCTCAAAGATTAGGGGCGAAAAACCAGCAGATAGAGCGGCTACTCAGAGAAAGGGACATGATCAAGGACAGAATTGGAGAAATCGGGCACTATGTCACCATGAAGTGCCTAGCTTGTGAACAAATGCCCCGCACCGACCTTTTTGCTTCAATTATGGGTTATGTGCATCAGATCATGAGAGAATTAAGGGGACTACACAAGGACCTCACACCAAGGCCCGCGGCAAGGCCGAATGATGCCTCGCGGGCCCCCAGGAATTTTGGAGCATTAGACTTTTGACTAAAAATGTATTTTTGGTCAAGCTAGTTGGAATTTTTATTTTTTACATTATCGAGTCAAGCATTTCTTTTGTTTTGCTGATTGTTGTAAGACGTGTTTTGTAACTTTGAGGTTTTATTTGATATAAAAATTACGGAATTTTGCCACAATCTTGTTACCAGAACTACGCTCGGTCTGATTCACGCAGGGACGTGATACGTAGGCAATCCGCATAAGATTCGACCACCACTAAAAAAAAAAAAAAAAAAAAAAAGAGAAAAAGAAAAAGAAAAAGGGCCGGAATGACGCATGTTAAGAGTGCATGTAGAAAATGGTTATTTGGTTAGGTGCATTGCATCCAACGTGCTATAACATATATGTCAAACTCGGTAAACTAACAAGTTTGTTGCATTTCCAGAAAAGTTTAGCAGTTGGTTTGACAGAATATACTGGCCAGCCATCATTACCGTACTAGATCCAAAGGACCGATTACGATAAGCATGTCTAGTTCTGGTAAGAGCCTCGAGGAAGAAAAATCAGAGTTACAAATCATGAAAGAAGAGGTAGACCGGTTGAAATAGCAGATAACAGAGATGCACCTGGCCTGGGCCAGGGAACAGTCTTCACCGAATCGCCCTACTCTCGCCTCAGCTCCGGAACATCCGCCCATCGATCCTTCGACAAGTGCCCCGATCTATCCATACTTTCAGGGGGAAAACCCATATGCCACCCACATTCCACCAGCCAAACCAAATCCTCCTCCAGCCACCCCTGTTTTTGTGGCACCTCCACCTGCTCCTCTGCAAAGGCCGGCCAGCGAGCCGCATGTTCAGATCCGTGACAACTCTTACTATCCTCCAGAGCCTACTTTTAGGGCTCCTGAACCGCAATCACATACCCCTCACTGGGATAATCCGGCAGAACCGGAAAAGTACTTCCAAAGTTCAGAACAAGAGGAAGTTATCAGAAAAGTTAAAAGCCTGGAGCAGTCCTTCAGGAACATGCACGGTTTGGGTAACCAGGTTTTTTCGCTTACAAGGATCTGTGCCCGTTCCCCGATGTCCAATTACCGGCCGGGTTCAAAATGCCCAAGTTTGACCTATACGAGGGTCACGGTGATCCTGTAGCCCACCTCAGAGGGTTTTGTAGTAAAATGCGAGGAGCCGGAGGACGGGACGAGATTCTGATAGCTTACTTCGGTCAGAGTCTGGGAGGATCTGCGCTGGAGTGGTACACTAGACAGGACCCCAGTAGATGGTTTACGTGGGATGATTTGGCTCAAGCTTTTATCAGCCAGTTCCAATACAATCTTGAAATAATCCCCGACCGCTTGTCATTGCTAAAATTAGAGAAGAAACCCGCTGAAAGTTTCAGGGAGTTTGGTTTCCGCTGGAGGGAACAGGCAGCCAGGGTAGATCCGCCGATGAGGGAGAGCGAGATGGTGGATTACTTCTTGCAGACACTAGAGCCAACCTATTTCGGACATCTGGTGACGTCCGTGGGCAAATCATTCACTGAGGTGATAAAAATGGGAGGTATGATCGAGGAAGGTTTGAAGGCCAACAAGATCATGAGCTACTCAGCATTGAAAGCCACCACTCAGGCTATCCAAAGTGGTACTGGAGGAGTACTTGGGAAAAAGAGGAAAGAGGAAGTCGCGGCAGTCGAGTCCGGGGCATGGTTCAGAAATAGAGGCCCTGCACCCCAATATAGCCCGCCCCAGCCTCACCACCAAAATTACTTCCACAATCCATATAACCACCCGCAACATTACTATCCCGCACCTGATCCCCATTTTACTGTCCATCACGCACAGTCCTATTCCGCACCTCCCGTCCATGCACCGTGGCGTGCACCAAACCCGCAGAACAATTATCCACCCCCAAGAGCTTACAGAAATCCCTCGGGCGCGAGTTTTCGTCCGAACCAGGCATTCAAGGGTGTCAGGGCGCCAAGGCCAAAGACTTTCACTCCCTTGGGAGAGTCTTACACCAGTCTGTTCCACCGGATGAAGCAAGTAGGGTTGCTAAATCCGGTTGAAGCTAAGCTACCAAACCCTCTTCCAAAGAACATGGACCATTCAGTAAATTGTGCATACTGCTCAGGATGTCCCAGGACACGACACGGAAAAATGTTGGAGGTTGAAAACGGCCATCCGGGAGCTCATCGACACTCGCAGGATTGAGGTTCAGACTCCAACAGAGCCCAACATCAACCAAAACCCACTTCCAACTCATCATGAGACCAACATGATCGAGTTGGTTCGGGTGGAAGAAGGAAAGGAGAAAGCCTCTCAGATGGTAATGATGATCAAATCTAGCGGGGTAGGAATGAGAAAGGGGCCGAGCTTTGATGAGCCATCCATTTGCAAGAAGGACGTACCAGGAGGAGGGTCAGAAGTGGAAAAAGGAAGTGTGAACGAAGTACCGGTGAGGCCGGGGGAAGCAAAAATAGTTGTACCAGGGGCAGCAACCAAGCCCGTCTTGACGGTAGCGGGCGTTCGAATGGATCCTTTCATCATCAAGCCAGCAATACAGTTGCCAATAACTGATAGCCGGGCTATTCCATGGAATTATGCTCGAATTACAACAACCTACAAAGGAAAGGAAGTGAAAGAGGAAGTTTGCGAAGCGCAAGGTTTGACCCGCTCGGGGAGATGTTTTGCCCCTGCGGAATTGAGGAAGATCACTCCGGCAACATTGAAAAAGCCGATAACTGACGAAGAGGCAGAAGAATTCCTGAAAAAGATGAAGCTGCACGACTATTCTGTCTTAGAGCAGTTGAAGAAGACTCCGGCGCAAATATCATTGCTATCCTTGCTGATACATTCTGAAGAACATCGGCAAGCTTTGATGAAAGTCCTGAATGAGGCACATGTACCGGATAAAATCTCGGTGAGTCATTTGGAGAAGATCACCAATAGGATCTTCGAAGCGAATCGGATCACCTTCACCGATGATGAATTGCCCGAGGAAGGCAACGAGCACAACAAGGCTTTATATCTTACGGTAAAGTGTGAGGAGTCGGTGGTTACCAAAGTCCTTGTCGATAATGGGTCCAGTGCTAACATTTGTCCTCTCTCTACACTGGACAAGTTGAAAGTGGACATCGGCAGGATACGCAAGAACAGCATATGTGTTCGAGGGTTTGATGGAGGAGGCAAGGCATCGGTTGGGGACATAGTGTTAATCTTGACGATTGGGCCGGTGGAGTTCACCATGGAATTCCAGGTGCTGGACATGGTGGTGTCATATAACCTCCTGATAGGGCGACCATGGATCCATGCCGCAAGAGCAGTTCCATCCAGCTTACACCAACTCGTCAAGTTTGAGTGGGACCAACAGGAGATCGTCGTCCATGGAGAGAATGATCTACAACCGAGGCACCGTCGTCCCCTTCGTTGAGACGAGAAGAAGATGTTGGGCCGTGGGTGTACCGGATTCTGCGATGTGGTATCCGCCGACCCGAGTTCCAGAAGGGGAATGCATTCCTAATGACAGAATAATTACTGCAGACGTCATGGTGGTGCATGAAATGTTGAGACATGGTTTCATACCCGGCAAAGGTCTAGGTGCATCTCTGCAAGGAATCATACAACCGGTATCTGTGGTTGAAAACGTGGGAACCTTCGGCTTGGGATTCAAGCCAACATCAGAGGACATCCAGCGAGCCAAAAGGAATAAGCAGAAGACATGGGTGCTCCCGAAGCCGATTCCACGCCTTTCCCAATATTTTGTCAGGTCCGGAGTGAGAGGACATCCGACGGCAAGGGTTCCCAGGCCTATGGTTAGGCCAGACGAAGAGTTCTTAAAAAAGTTCGAGGACCTATTTACAGATGTATGTATGCTCGAGGATTGTGAAGGACCCAGTCATGCCGAGATACAGTTTGTGGGACCAAAGGCAAAACTGAATAATTGGAAGGCTACTCCTCTCCCTGTCCGGAAGGAGTCTTGGTAGTTTGTCTTGGATTGTTTTCTTTCGAAATTTTGTGTTGGGGATTGTCCCCGGAATAAAATCCAGTTGTTTTAGTTCATTCTTGATTTAAGTTTGCAAGTTTGTTTTTCCTTGTATTGTTCCCATTAATGAAATTTGGTTCCCTTCGTGTCTAATTTTGTTTATATTTCTTCTTTTAACTTTTCTGAACAGCCTTCTTTCAACTGATCTTAATGATATGGCGTGCTTAAAGATTAATCAACCCGGTCTAGAAAGTCAATCGGGTTTGGAAATAATAACGCATGAAATAAGAAGTGACGAGAGTGAGTCAGAGTACGGCGATGATGAAGCCGTAGAAGAAATCGGTGAAGAATTAAGTCACTTCGAGGAAAAACCCAAACCAAATTTAAATGATACTGAGGCTGTTAATCTGGGGAATGCGGATGACGTCAAAGAAACCCGAATAAGTGTCCATATTGAACCCAATCTGAGAGAAGAGTTGATCAAAACACTCATGGAGTTTAAAGACATTTTCGCATGGTCGTACGACGACATGCCGGGACTCAGCACTGATCTAGTGGTTCATAAATTACCCACTGATCCAGCATATCCTCCCGTCAAGCAAAAACTGCGGAAATTCAAGACGGAGATGAGTGTGAAGATTAAGGAGGAGGTAACCAAGCAGTTGCAGGCGAAAGTCATTCGTGTCACTCGATACCACGAATGGTTGGCTAACGTAGTACCGGTGCCAAAGAAAGACGGAAAGATCAGGGTATGCGTGGACTATCGCAATCTCAACAAGGCGAGTCCTAAGGATAATTTCCCACTTCCCAATATCCATATCCTAATTGATAATTGCGCCGGACGCGAAATCGGATCCTTTGTGGACTGTTATGCGGGATATCATCATATTTTGATGGATGAAGAGGACGCGCAGAAAAGACGGCTTTTATCACACCGTGGGGAACTTATTGCTACCGAGTGATGCCGTTCGGTTTGAAGAATGCGGGGGCAACATATATGAGGGCGATGACTACGGTATTCCATGACATGATACACAAGGAAATTGAAGTGTACGTGGATGATGTGATCGTAAAATCCAGACGTCAAGAAGACCATGTTGCTGACCTCAGGAAGTTCTTTCAAAGACTTCGAAGGTACGACATCAAGCTCAATCCGGCCAAATGCGCATTCGGAGTTCCATCGGGAAAGTTGCTAGGATTCATCGTCAGCCGACGGGGCATTGAGTTGGACCCATCCAAAATCAAGTCCATCCAAGAGTTACCCCCGCCAAAGAATAAAACGGAGGTAATGAGTTTGTTGGGAAGGTTAAATTACATCAGTAGGTTTATTGCTCAGCTTACAGCAACCTGTGAACCCATATTCCGTCTGTTGAAGAAAGACGCTGCGATAGAATGGACGACAGAATGTGAGGAAGCGTTCGACCAAATCAAAGGGTATCTGTCAAACCCACCCGTACTAGTTCCGCCTGAGCCAGGTAGACCCCTGATTCTTTATCTGACGGTCTTGGAGAATTCGTTTGGCTGCGTACTGGGGCAGCATGATCTTACTGGCAGGAAGGAACGGGCCATTTACTACCTCAGTAAGAAATTTACAGTCCACGAGGTCAAGTACACTCATCTAGAAAAGACATGTTGCGCCTTGACTTGGGTAGCCCAAAAGCTGAAACACTATTTGTCTTCTTACACCACTTACCTCATTTCGCGTTTGGATCCGTTGAAGTATATTTTCCAGAAACCTATGCCTACGGGGAGGTTAGCAAAATGGCAAATATTACTTACGGAGTTCGACATCATATACGTGACAAGGACGGCTATGAAAGCTCAAGCCCTGGCCGATCACTTAGCTGAAAATCCTGTTGATGACGAATACGAACCTTTGAGGACGTATTTTCCGGATGAAGAAGTATTGCAAATTGAGGGGTTAGAACTAACCAAGTATCCAGGGTGGAAGCTCTTCTTCGACGGAGCGGCGAACGCAAAAGGAGTCGGAGTAGGGGTTGTGCTCATATCTGAAACAGGACATCATTATGCTGTTACTGCTCAACTGCGTTTTCATTGTACCAATAATATGGCTGAGTACGAGGCATGTATCTTGGGGTTGCGATTAGCGGTGGACATGGATGTACGGGACGTCTTGGTCTTGGGGGACTCGGACCTTCTGGTACATCAGATTCGGGGAGAATGGGAAACCAGAGATCTAAAGCTTATCCCGTATCGTCAGTGTTTGCATGATCTGACCAAGCGCTTTCGATCAGTGGAATTACGGCACATCCCAAGGATGCATAATGAGGTTGCCGACGCTCTAGCTACTTTAGCGTCGATGCTACATCACCCGGACAAGGTTCGTGTCGATCCGTTACATATCCAGGTCCGGAATCAACATGCTTATTGTAATGTGATAGAGGAAGAGGTGGATGGTGAGCCATGGTTTCATGATGTCAAGGAATACCTCGGGTTAGGAGTATACCCAGAGCAAGCAACTGGAGATCAAAAGCGAGCTATTCGGCGGTTGGCGAACGGATTTTTCCTTAGTGGAGGGGTGCTGTACAAAAGAACCCCAGACTTGGGATTGTTGAGATGTATAGATGCAAGTCAAGCCACAACAGTGATGACGGATATACACTCGGGAGTTTGCGGACCACACATGAGCGGATACGTATTGGCAAAGAAGATTCTTCGAGCAGGATATTATTGGCTCACGATGGAGCGTGATTGTATAAGTTTCGTGCGAAGATGCCATCGGTGTCAGATACACGGAGACTTGATTCATTCTCCACCAACTGAATTGCACACAATGTCAGCACCATGGCCGTTTGTTGCATGGGGCATGGATGTTATTGGACCCATAGAGCCTGCGGCTTCCAATGGTCACAGGTTCATTCTGGTAACGATCGATTATTTTACCAAGTGGGTGGAGGCCAAAACATTCAAATCAGTGACCAAGAAGGCGGTGGTGGATTTCGTGCATTCCCACATCATCTGTAGGTTTGGAATTCCAAAGATAATCATCACAGATAACGGTGCAAATCTTAACAGGGGATTGATGAAGGAGGTATGTCAACAGTTCAAGATTACACACCGAAATTCCACACCATACCGTCCCAAAGCAAATGGTGTGGTTGAGGCGACAAACAAGAATATAAAGAAGATATTGAGGAAGATGGTAGAAGGGTCTAGGCAATGGCATGAAAAGTTACCATTCGCACCTGTTAGGTTATCGCACTACCGTCCGGACTTCGATAGGTGCAACTCCTTACTTGTTGGTGTACGGGACTGAAGCAGTAATACCAGCAGAAGTTGAAATCTCATCCCTCCGAATTGTCGCTGAAGCTGAGATTGATGACGACGAGTGGGTCAAAACCCGATTAGAGCGATTGAGCTTGATCGATGAAAAGAGATTGACAGCAGTATGTCACGGCCAATTGTATCAAAAGAGAATGGCGAGAGCATATAACAAGAAGGTACGTCCCGGGAAATTTGAAGTGGGACAGCATGTGCTGAAGAGAGTTCTACCACATCAGGCCGAAGCGAAAGGCAAGTTCGCTCCAAATTGGCGGGGACCATTTGTGGTGACTAGAGTATTATCCAACGGCGCTCTATGCCTAACTGATGTTGAGGGAAGATGCACCGATATGGCTATCAATTCTGATGCGGTCAAGAGATATTATGTGTAATTCTTTAATGCATTTGTCAACGTTTGGTTTCGTTTGTGTGTATTTGGCATTTTTCGGAGAATGAAATGACAGAGGCAATTTTTCTACTACCCAAACACTTTAACCTTTGTTTCCCCCTTTGAGCCTTAATTATTCTTTTATATACCCTCTTTCGGAATCATCAAGGAAGATGTGTAGCAAAATAGAAAAAGAAACAAAGAAAAAAAAAAAAACACAAGAAAAAGTGAACTACGTTCGACCTGATTCCTCAAGAAGGATACGTAGGCGCCACACGGCTCGGTCATAATAAAATAAAAAAAATCAAAGATCCCCCAAGCAACAAAACTGGGGCAGAAGTCATTGTTTCGTGTGAAAGATAATGTGGATTCCGAAAGTTGTAATAAGCTGACCGTTGAGGTTAAACCCCTTTCTTCAGCCTCACACGCAGAAACCACATTAAGAACCAGAAAGACCTCTCGACTAGTATTTGAGACATGCCAAGTCATGTGAATGAAAGCCAAAAGTGACATCCCGACCCTCGATTGAATCCAGGATGCACAAGCCGAAAGGGGATAATGCTCTAGAGGGAATCTCATGGGTGATACCCAGCCGCAGGGAAAGAAAGCGTAAATGAGAGAGTCTTAATGGTGAAAACCCTCGCGGGCACCTTAAGGCGAAGGAAGTTAAGAGAAGTAAATGAGAGAGTCTTAACGGTGAAAACCCTCGCGGGCACCTTAAGGCGACGGGAGATAGAGAGAAATGAGAGAATCTCATTAGTGAAAACCCTTTGAAGGGCACTGTGAGGTGACAGGACGAGATGGTTACAAGGTGTCTGCATGAGACAAGGTTTGGATATCCGTTTACCTCTAGCAGAACGCGGTATCAGAAAGTGATTGACATGAATAGACTGGGTAGTTTAATCTCAAAGGCGTGGCATAACCATTGGATCAGTCACACATTCAGATAAGTTCTCCTATTTTTGAGTTCAGAAAAGTTTTCCTCTTCTTTTGTCATTTGGGGTCAGTATTCTTTTCTTTTCTTCCATTTTTCGAAAATTGATTTTTCAAAGCTTACTACCAAGTCTCCCAAAGCAGTATAATAAAAATGAATAGGCGTGGAACGAGGCAATAAGGCAGAAGTCGTTCCGATAGTAGGATTGGAACGACAGGTCGATCGGAAAGTTCGTAGGAATGACGGAGTATGATGGACACATGTGGCACGTCCGAAAGATGATTTCACGCAACAGATCACCGGATAAAAAGAGTCGGATCAAACCAAAGATTGGAATGAAAGGGAAAGATGAGAAACCGCTCGTGGAAAGAGCATCGTCCCCAGCAAGCGTCAACGTCATCCTCAAAATTCGAGAGAGGCCTAGCAGCTGAAAGAGAAAAGGAAATGGCCCCAACAAGAGTGGCACGACCACTCACTGCGTTTTGAAACTAACAATTTTTATTTGATTTAAAGCAGGAAAAGAGGGTTCGTTGGCGGAAAAGCATACCATCCGGAAGTTTATCAAACCGGGGCAGAAAATTTTCTCCTGTTGCGAAAATTTTCTTGAAAGCAAAGACCCAATGGCTAAGGGTAGAAAGCAAAACAAGACTTCGGGAAATACCAGCCCCGAGCAGAATATTTTTGAGAAAGGCCAGACAACACGATGGGGTGATCTTTGAGCCTGGTATCATCCCCAGCGGTTGTTGGAAAAATGAAACAATGGCTTCGAGATTCCCCCAGCAGTATTATATCCCATAATTTGTTCAAGGAAGCAAAAGCGTGAGTCCCAGAAGAGGTCTGGGAAGAAGGAAGAGGAAAAGGGGTTCCCCGCCGAGGTAATCCTCAGTTAATGACATTTCAATCCCCGGCAAGTTCGAGAGAGAATAAGGGGTGAAGGAAATAAAGAATACTTCCCCAGCAGCATCATCACCTCAGCAGGTGAGTAAACAGTTCCAAAGATATCCCTAGCGGCCAAAGTAATACGACCTAGGGGGAAAGCAATTCCAAGAAGAGATAATTCAGAAGAAAAGGTGGCCCAATAGGCGATGCAGGAAGAAGAAAATGGTACAGAAAACAAGGGAAGGCGGACAAGATGGGATGAAATTAGAAGTAGTAGTTGAAGTCAGGGAGCCCGCCTGGAGAATGGAGTGGCGATTATATTTTGAAGTAGTAGTTGAAGTCAGGGAGCCCGCCCGGAGAATGGAGTGGCGATTTTATTTTGAAGTAGTAGTTGAAGTCGGGGAGCCCGCCCTGGAGAATGGAGTGGTGATTTTATTTTGAAGTAGTAATTGAAGTCAGGGAGCACGCTCGGAGAATGGAGTGGCGATTTTATTTTGAAGTAGTAGTTGAAGTCGGGGGGCCGCTTGGAGAATGGAGTGGCGATTTTATTTCGAAGTAGTAGTTGAAGTCGGGGAGCCCGCCCGGAGAATGGAGTGGCGATTTTATTTTGAAGTAGTAGTTGAAGTCGGGGAGCCCGCCCGGAGAATGGAGTGGCGATTTAGTTTTGAAGTTATAGTTGAGGTCAGGGAGCCCGCCTGGAGAATGGAGTGGCGATTTTATTTTGAAGTAGTGGTTGAAGTCAGGGAGCCCGCCTGGAGAATAGAGTGGCGATTTTATTTTGAAGTAGTAGTTGAAGTCAGGGAGCCCGCCTGGAGAATGGAGTGGCGATTTTATTTTGAAGTAGTAGTTGAAGTCAGGGAGCCCGCCCGGAGAATGGAGTGGCGATTTTATTTTGAAGTAGTAGTTGAAGTCAGGGAGCCCGCCTGAAGAATGGAGTGGCGATTTAGTTTTGAAGTTATAGTTGAAGTCGGGGAGCCCGCCTGGAGAATGGAGTGGCGATTTAGTCTTGAGTAGTTGAAGTCAGGGAGCCCGCCTGAAGAATGGAGTGGCGATTTAGTTTTTGAAGTTATAGTTGAAGTCAGGGAGCCCGCCTGAAGAATGGAGTGGCGATTTCATTTTTAAAGTTGTAGTTGAAGTCAGAGAGCCCGCCTGAAGAATGGAGTGGCGATTTTATTTTGAAGTTATAGTTGAAGTCGGGGAGCCCGCTTGAAGAATGGAGTGGCGATTTTATTCTGGAGTTGTAGTTGAAGTGTAAGGCCCTGGAGAATGGAGTGGCGATTTTATTTTGAAGTAGTAGTTGAAGTCAGGGAGCCCGCCCGGAGAATGGAGTGGCGATTTTATTTTGAAGTAGTAGTTGAAGTCGGGGAGCCCGCCCGGAGAATGGAGTGGCGATTTAGTTTTGAAGTTATAGTTGAAGTCGGGGAGCCCGCCCTGGAGAATGGAGTGGCGATTTTATTTTGAAGTTATAGTCGAAGTCAGGGAGCCCGCCCGGAGAATGGAGTGGCGATTTTATTTTGAAGTAGTGGTTGAAGTCGGGGAGCCCGCCCGGAGAATGGAGTGGCGATTTAGTTTTGAAGTTATAGTTGAAGTCGGGGAGCCCGCCTGGAGAATGGAGTGGCGATTTTATTTTGAAGTTATAGTCGAAGTCAGGGAGCCCGCCCGGAGAATGGAGTGGCGATTTTATTTTGAAGTAGTGGTTGAAGTCGGGGAGCCCGCCCGGAGAATGGAGTGGCGATTTAGTTTTGAAGTTATAGTTGAAGTCGGGGAGCCCGCCCTGGAGAATGGAGTGGCGATTTTATTTTGAAGTTATAGTCGAAGTCAGGGAGCCCGCCCGGAGAATGGAGTGGCGATTTTATTTTGAAGTAGTGGTTGAAGTCGGGGAGCCCGCCTGGAGAATGGAGTGGCGATCTAGTTTTGAAGTAGTAGTTGAAGTCAGGGAGCCCGCCCGGAGAATGGAGTGGCGATTTTATTTTGAAGTTATAGTTGAAGTCAGGGAGCCCGCCTAGAGAATGGAGTGGCGATTTAATTTTGAAGTTATAGTTGAAGTCAGGGAGCCCGCCCGGAGAATGGAGTGGCGATTTTATTTTGAAGTAGTAGTTGAAGTCAGGGAGCCCGCCCGGAGAATGGAGTGGCGATTTTATTTTGAAGTAGTAGTTGAAGTCAGGGAGCCCGCCTGGAGAATGGAGTGGCGATTTTATTTTGAAGTAGTAGTTGAAGTCAGGGAGCCCGCCTGGAGAATGGAGTGGCGATTTTATTTTGAAGTAGTAGTTGAAGTCGGGGAGCCCGCCTGGAGAATGGAGTGGCGATTTTATTTTGAAGTAGTAATTGAAGTCAGGGAGCCCGCCTGGAGAATGGAGTGGCGATTTTATTTTGAAGTAGTAATTGAAGTCAGGGAGCCCGCCTGGAGAATGGAGTGGCGATTTTATTTTGAAGTAGTAATTGAAGTCAGGGAGCCCGCCTGGAGAATGGAGTGGCGATTTTATTTTGAAGTAGTAGTGGAAGTCAGGGAGCCCGCCTGAAGAATGGAGTGGCGATCTATTTTTAATTTGGTTGAGGAAAGCGGTTGAATGTAATAGAAATCTCCGGTATGAATCCAAGTTCGTAAGCAGAGGGAGGCAACAAGGATCAGAAAAGATAGATTCAGATTGCAAAGGAGAATAGTTCGAAGATCACAAAGAAGGAAACAATGGTCGGGGTTCGGCGATCAAGATAGGCCGAAATAACAATTGGCGGAAGAGAAGAAGCATCAGAAGGAACATCAAGTCAGCAGGATGGCAAGGAGCATGGCAAGATCAAGTTAAAAAGGATAGATAAGAACTTGTAGTACTGTAACGTAATCTAGCTTTTTATTTTTATTTTTTATTTTTTTTGCTTAGCGCGGTGTAATAAGGGGATCAGTTAAGCATTGGCAACAACAGTAACAGCAGTAACAGCAAGATCGCAACAGTCACGGTAGTCCTAGCTACCAAAGCTTCCCGAACTACATTGACCTGATTCCTTTTAGCCCGGGATATGTAGGAGACCTTCTGAAGCAAAGGTTCGGTCAAACTTTTCAAAAAATGCTTCGTACGGAGTGCTCAAACGGGCAAAAAATCGCTCGTATCCGCTCACTTATCTTTGCACAAAAACTCTTCGTGTTTACGCGCAAAGAGGGGCAGCTGTGAGCACGTGATTTTTGCCCTACGTGAGAATTACTCCCAGAAAATTCAAAATAAAATAGTTTTGTATTGTGCGTGATTTTTCGTGGATTATATGTTATTGTTCTATTGTTGTTTGCATTTGTGTATGCGTGTTTGTTTGTTTCAATTAACAAAAATTAAAAAAAAAAAATAATAATAATAATATATATATATATATATATATATATATATATATATATATATATATATATATATATATATATATATATATATATATATATGGCATATTTGCATCTAGGATTTAATACTATAAGTAAGAGTAATTAAGTTTGTTTTGCGAAAACGAAAAATCACAAAGAAGTATGTGTGTTTTTCTAGCCTTTAATTTTCTAATTGTGCAATTTTATTGTTATTTAATTATGTGTGATAATTAGAAACTAATTAGTATTTTCGATAAGTTAAATTCATTTCATAATGTAATTTTAGATTTTAAAATTTAGTTTGAATCAATTTTGGAAATAAAAATAAAAGAAAAGGAAACAAAAGGGGAAATGGGCCAGTTTCATAGGAAATTCGGAGCCCAAAATGAAGTAAAAGGACCAAAAGAAATGAGCCCAATCCGGTTGGCCCCTAGATGGCCCAAACGACGCCGTATGATTGTCATACGCGGGCCGTTGATCAAACCCAATAGACGGTCCAGATCAGAGATCCCTGATAATCCATCTCAACCATTCATTCCGTATCAATCCAAGGGCCTTCATTCACTCCCCCAACCCGTCACTTGACCCGCCCCCGTCGACCCAATACCCATCCTCTTTTTAATCTGAGCCGTCGGATTCGTCTAATCCAACGGCCTACATTAATTTACCCAATTTTAATATACCAAACCCCCCAATACCCCAAACCCGTTTCATTCCCAAACCTTGCAAACCCTAGATCCCTTTCGTCTCTCTCAAAGACCCGCCGACACCGCCGTCCCACAGCCACCATCCGCCTGCCGGAAATCGCCCCACGGCGGTTCCGGTAGGCCAATGACCACCAAATTAACACCATAGCTCCCCCTAAACCCCCTGAACACGAACCCCTCACCCTCTAACCTCGAATCACTCCCCATCGTTTCGAATCTTCATTTGAAGATTCGAGTCAAACTCGAACTAACGCCAAACCACCCCAAACTGATACCCTAGCACCTCCAAACCACCCTCGCACCCAAACCACCCTTGGTTTTGTTCGAATCCGACCGGAAACCCAAAAACCCCAAAGCGGCCATAAGAACCCTAGATTTCAAAATTGGGATCTTCATTTAAATTCGAGGGAAATTGAAGTCTAGCAGAATTTAATTGGGATGTTTTCGTCTGAAAACATCTCAATTAAAGTCCATTAGACTCCGAATTCGAGTCCAAGCTCAAAAGGCCCGGTTTCTGTTTTGATTTCGATTTCTTTCGAGGTAACCTTCCTTTTTCCTATCTATTTCAATTAGATATTTGTTGTTTGTATATTTGTTTAGTTCAATTCGTTTGATTTTCTTTTTCATTCCTGTTGGCCGTCCATATTGGTCACTTCTTCTCAAGGACCTTTTATTTGGTCAACTACTCTTCTATGTTGTTTGTTGGATTACATATGTGGTCAAATGCGTATTCGCTTCGAATAGCGTCGTCGAATACTTGGTTTTCATTTTGGCCGAGATTTTAGAATCACTGTTTTGCTAATTAATTTGTTATCCATGATTATGTGTTGTAGTTAATCGAATGTTGTCGATGTACTTTCGTAGGTCTGTTTGTTAGAAACAGCAGAGCAATGATTCCTTTGTTACTGACTGAGGTCTTAGTTGAATCACTGTAGACTAATGTTTTATTTGCATCACTATGGAATTATGGTTGCATTCGTTGGTTGATCATAAATTAGGGATTAATAGAGTGTAGTTAATATTAGTTAATTAGATCTAACATTGTAGGATTTAAAAATTGTCTTGCCCATGAACTGGACTGGTGGAACCTGCTGTACATCAGGGTACCACCAGTCTCTGCAGTCCAGGGATTTAATAGTTAAACCCATACCTAGACAGCTTTAAGCAGCAAAGTCAGGGAATAAGATGGCAAAATCATTTCTTTAATTCTCCTGAGTGCTCTTAAGAGCTGTAAACACATGGGGGATAATTTAGAGAGGGAGGGGCTGTGTTTCTTAGGATATAAAAGAAGAAGTATTTCAGACAAAAGAGATACATACACAGCTTTAAGGGAGGAGTTTGAGGGAGAAAAAGTAAGAAAGATTGTGCTTCTTCTTTGGCTCACTGTTTTCAGTAATCCTTAAGTCTTTGAGTTAGATCTTGATACGAGATTAGTTTGTTGGAGTCTTTGAAGCAATCGTCAAGTGTTTTTGGGTTTAAAACAAGGCTGTGGGGACCCTTTGGTGTTACTCTTGAACCTTTGAACACTGTTTTATTAAGCTTGGGCTGGGTCTTGCATTGGTGTATTGCATTTTCTGCCTTAGACTTGTTGTTGGGTGTCTGGTTATTGAGTATTGTGGTGTTTGGGCCACTGCTGGTATCAAATTTGGTCACTGTTTGGGTCTGTTGTCTGGGTGTTGTCTTGTTGCTGTATTTCGGCTACTGTTTTCCTCCTGTTGCTGCTGTTAGTATTGCTGTTGTTGTTGTATCTTCTGCTGTTGCAACTGATTCCTATTCCTTGTGACTTCCAGGTACATACTCGAATCATGTATTGATGTAGTTTTGAAGTTGAGTATGTTGAAATGAAGTGCTCATCTATTTGCTGCCTGGAACCTGTGTATTCAAGCTGTCACAATAGACTAATTAATGAATAATGTATACTTGTTTAGGTTCTGTTTTTAGTTTGCATTTACATTGCATAATTGGAGTTAAAAATGGTGACTTTGTTTATCAGTAGAAGCAATATAAAGTTCTGCATTTGAGGGTGTTATTAAACTTGGCATTTTTGTTTTCTATAATACGCTCGCTGGCTTAAACACATATGTTTGACTTGATGGATGTTCTCGGAGGCATTACCTTAATGGTTGTGGAATTAGTATAAACTGTAAATTAGAAGGAGAAAACACGTCACTATTATTGGAATGGGTCTTTCCTCTTGTCCCCTTTTTTGGGTTTCAGCAGGGTCTTAAGTTGTGAATATGAGGCATAATCTAGATGGACTTAAAGTTACAATTGATCTGTTTGTTAGCATTCTGAGATAAAATGGTAATCCATCCTATCAACTAAATTGTAGACACAGAAGTTCTAGAATTGGAATAGAACCATACTGCCGAGCACACTAAATACCAGGTGTTAATAGGACAATGGTGACGTGAATAGATATGATCTATTCAGATTAATTCAGCTATAAAAAGCGTATCAAATTCCAGTAGCGAATATAAAATAAGTGTTAAATACGAATGAAACTAGTATGTCTTCTAAAGTTCAGATTTCATTTTTTTTTCCAATTAAATAAAGGCAGTAATTCAATATGAATGGTTTAGTTATAGGTTCTTCTGAACATTGATTCGAGTCCGTAAAAATAGAATGGCAAACTGTTCTGTTAGTCATTGGGCTTGACCGTATGGTCCAGTAATTGGATTTCATCATGAGTCCATGGCCCATATCATTCATAAGCCGTTACATATATTTAAACATTGGATCTGAAATTAGTCAATAAACAATAAGAGTTGGGTTTTCATCATGAGCCTGATTTGTAGGGGCAAGGTTCACTAAAAATTTTAAGCTCAAACCATTAAAAATGAAACATAGCTTTATGTTATTTTCTTTTAGAGACAAAGACAAATAGAGAATATAGTTCATCTTAGGATTGGCCTTAATAATAATGAGACGAGCCTCGCCAAACGCAAATACACAATTGCGGGGCCCTCAAATTAGCCGTTATAAAAAGACTTAGACTTGGAAGGACCGTTTAGTGAATTTCGCGGTCCTTTCCCAAAGTTAATAAAGACGTTAGACTCTTTAGGCACGATTTATAAGTAAATTACTTTCTTGAATGCGGGTGCGCATTTATGTGACCCAAATCTTCCTCTCGGCGGAACTGAAATACACTAAAGTCGCAGGCGTACTGGTTGCGATGCGGCTCGAAATGTGTTTTCGTGACGTCGCAATTCTTCTAAGAAATAAAAGAGGAGCAGTAAAATGCACAGTAAAAATGTATAGAGAAATCAGATAAAAGCAAAAGTACAGTTGAGCGATCGTGCTAAAACCACGGAATCCGGGAGTGCCTAACACCTTCTCCCGGGTTAACAGAGTTCCTTATCCGGTTTTCTAGTTTCGCAGGCTATATTACAAAGTCATAATTTCCTTGGTTCGGGATCAAACCGGTGACTTGGGACACCATTACTTTCCCATGTGGAGACTCTGAATTTAATAAAATGGATCCCGTCTCGATTGTCCTTTAATTGGAAAAACTCCCTCGTGCCCTCGCCGGTGCGTAAAAAGGAGGTGTGACACCAGCAGTTAGGTATTACAGACCTGATGCAACTCCCAAATTTTCCCGTTTCGCCTTCCGAAAATATCCCGAGGCCCCCGGAACCTCAACCAAAAATATAAATCCACTCTAAATCATCACACGAACTTGTTCCAATCATAAAAACATACCCTTAAACACACGAATCATCAAATTAAGGCGGATTCAAGCCTAAGTTTCAACTAAAACTTCTGAAACCTGCATTATACCAAAAACCCGACCAAACGATGTCCGAATGACCTGAAAATTTGCATACATATCCAAATTTACCTAACAAAACTACTGCATCCGTCGGAATTCCATTTCGTCTCCCGGATCAAAATCTCACCTATCGATCGAATTTCACCAAAATTCCAACTTGCCCAATTCAAGCCTATTTTTACGCTGGACCTCCAAATTCAATTCTGATAGCTCCCCTAGGTCACAAATCATCCCCCGAAGCTAACTGAATCACCGGAATTTGATTCCGAGCCCCCTAATTACATAGTCAACTTCTGGTTGACTTTTCAAAAACAAGCTGCACTCAAAAGGCTATATGCCTTATTTTTAACCAGAATTAGTACAAATTCACCCGATAGACTCTAACACTGAATGAAAAAATATAACGAGGGGGTAACGGGGTGGTAACTCTCGTAACGATGGGCCGGGTCATCATATTCTCCCTAATTTAAGCAAATGCTTGTCCCCGAGCGTGTCAAGAAACATACATTGAGACTCAAATAGGTGACAATATCTGCTCTGTATCTCCTGATCGATCTCCCATATGGCCTCCTCCACGGGCCGACCTCTCCACTGAACCATTACTGATGCAATATCCTTGGACCTCAATCTCCTCACCTGACGACCCAATATAACTATAGGCTCCACATCATAGGTCAAGTCATCATCAAGCTGCACTGTACTGAAATTCAACACATGCGATGGGTCGCCAACATATTTCTGGAGCATAGATATGTGAAACACTGGATGAACTCCTGATAGATTGGGTGGTAAGGCAAGCATATAGGCCACCTCTCCAATCCTCTTGAGAATCTCAAAAGGGCCAATAAATCTCGGACTAAACTTTCCTTTCTTCCCAAAACTCATGACACCTTTCATAGGCGAAACCTTCAGTAAGACCTTCTCACCTACGGAATAAGACACATCCCGGACCTTCCGATCCGCATAACTCTTCTAGCGCAATTAGGATTTGAGAAGTCTCTCCTGAATCACCTTCACCTTGTCCAAAGCATCTTAGACCAACTTTGTCCCCAACAACCTGGCCTCACCGGGCTCAAACAAACCAACTGGAGATCTACATCGTCTCCCATATAGAGCCTCATACAGTGCCATCTGAATACTAGATTGGTAGTTGTTGTTATAAGCATACTCTACGAGAGGCAAATAATCAGCCCATGAACCACCGAAATCAATAACACAAGCACACAACATATCCTCCAAGATCTGAATGGTACGCTCGGACTGTCCGTCCGTCTGAGGATGAAATGCAGTGCTCAACTCCACCTGTGAACCCAACTCACGCTGAAATGTCCTCCAGAACTGCGAAGTAAACTGAGTCCCTCTGTCTGAAATGATGGAAACTGGAACTCCATGCAATCTTACAATCTCACGAATGATTATCTCAGCGAACCGCTCTGAGGAGTATGTAGTACACACAAGAATGAAATGAGCTGACTTGGTCAGCCTATCCACAATCATCCAAACTGAATCAAACTTCCTCGTTGTCCGAGGGAGCCCACTAACAAAGTCCATAGTGATCCTTTCCCACTTCCACTCGGGAATATCAATATGCTGAAACACGCCACCGGGTCTCTGATGCTCATACTTGACCTGCTATCAGTTGAGGCACCATGCTACATGACTCACAATATCCATCTTCATCTTTCTCCACCAATAATGCTGTTTCAAGTCCTAGTACATCTTCACGGCACCTGAATGGATAGAATACCGCGAGCTATGGGCCTCCTCCAATATCAACTCACTAAGGCCATCAACATTGGTCACGCATAACTGGCCCTGCATCCTCAACACACCATCACTATCAATAGTGACCTCTCTGGCATCATCATACTGAACTCTATCCTTAAGGGCAAACAAGTATGGATCATCATGCCGAACTCTATCCTTAAGGGCAAGCAAGTATGGATCATCATACTAGCGCTTACGAATGTGATCATATAAGGAAGACTGAGAAACAACACAAGCCAACACCCTGCTGGGCTCTGAAATATCCAACCTCACTAGCCGATTGGCGAATGCCTGAACATCATATGCAAGTGGTCTCTCCCCAACTGGAATATACGCCAAGATGCCCATACTAACCGCCTTTCAGCTTAAAGAATCGGCCACCACATTGGGATTCCCTGGATGATATAGAATAGTAATGTCATAATCCTTGAGCAACTCAAGCCATCTCCATTGCCTTAAATTAAGATCCCTCTATTTCTGGAGACTACGATGATCAGTATACACCTCACAGGACACGTCATACAAATAGTGCCTCCAAATCTTCAAGGCATGAACTATGGCAGCTAACTCCAAACCATGAACAGGGTAGTTCTTTTCATGAGGCTTCAATTGACGAGAAGCATAAGTGATAACTCTACCCTCCTGCATCAACATACAACCTATCCCTACTCCCGAGGCATCACAATATACGGTATATGAATCTGAAGCTGATGGCAAGACTAACATTGGAGCTGTGGTCAAAGCTGTCTTGAGCTTCTGAAAGCTCTCCTCGCACTCATCCAACCACATGAATGGTGCACCCTTCTACATCAACCTGGTCAAAGAAGGAGCAATGGAAGAAAATCCCTGAACAAATCGGCGATAATACCCCACCAAACCAAGGAAACTCCTGATCTCCGTAGCTGAGGACGGTCTAGGCCAACTCTGCACCGCCTCTATCTTCTTCGGGTTAACCTGAATACTTTCATGAGACACCACATGACCCAGAAAAGCTACCGACTCGAGCCAAAACTCGCACTTGGAGAACTTAGCATACAATTTCTCCTCCCTCAACCTATGCAACACAATGCTCAAATGCTGAGCATGCTCCTCCTGGCTACGAGAGTATACCAGAATGTCATCAATAAAAACAATTACGAAAGAATCCAAATATGGCCGGAACACACTGTTCATCAGATGCATGAATGCGGTTGGGGCATTGGTCAGCCAAAGACATAACAAGAAACTCATAGTGCCTATATCTCGTCCTGAATGTAGTCTTCATAATATCAGAGTCTCTAATCTTCAACTGATGATAGCCTGAACGAAGATCAATCTTTGAGAACACCCTCGCTCCCTGGACCTGATCAAATAAACCATCAATGTGCGGTAGAGGATACTTGTTCTTCACTATTACCTTCTTCAATTGTCTATAATCAATGCACATCCACATAGAATTATCTTTCTTCTTAATTCTTCTTAACAAACAACACCGGTGCACCCTACGGTGACACACTAGGGCGAATGAATCCCTTATCTAAAAGCTTTTGAATCTATTCTTTCAATTCCTTCAACTCAGCTGGTGCCATACGGTAAGGAGGAGTAGAAATGGGCTAAGGACCCGGCACCAAGTCAATACCAAAATTGATTTCCCTGTCTGGCGGCATGCCCGACAGGTCTGGTGGGAACACATCTGGAAAGTCCCTCACAACAGGCACAGAATCAATACGAGAAGTCTCAGCTCCCACATCCCTCACAAATGTCAGATACGACAAACACCCTTTTTCAACCATTCTTTGAGCCTTTAAGAATGAAATAACATGGCTAGGGACATAATCAGTCGAACCCTGCCACTCAATCTGAGGAATACTAGGAATAGCCAGTGTAACAGTGTAGGCATGACAATCTAAAATAGCATGGCACGGGGATAATGAACCCATGCCCAAAATCACATCGAAATCCACCATACCTAACAATAATAGATCTACTCAAGTCTCCAGACCCCCAATAGAAACAACACAGGATCGATAGATGTGATTCACAATAATCGTGTCACCCACCGGGGTAGATACATGAACAGGCAAATCAAGACTACCACGGGTCGCACCCAAATGATTTGCAAAATAAGAAGACACGTACGAATATGTAGACCCGAGATCAAAAAAAAGAAGCATCGCTCTGACAAACTAAAAATATACTAGTAATCACTGCATCTGAGGCAACAACATCTCGCCTGTCAGGAAATGCATAGAAACATGCCTGACCACCACTCGATCGCTCCTCACTCCTGGGGCAACCTCTAGAAGACTGACCTCCACCTCTACTAGCCTGAGATGGTGCTAAAGATGAGGGCTGATCCCTGTGGTGAGACCTATCCCTGCAAAGTCGAGTACACTACCTCCTAATGTGGCCAAACTCGCCACACTCAAAACAATCGCCTGGCGCTGGAGAAGTGGACTGAAGGGAACACCTCGCCGCGATGAACCCTGGGCCAAAGAAGAAGGTGCTGAACTCTAAGCTGGGAGGGCACTGAGTGAAGACTATCCCTACTGAAAACCCTGACAGCCATGGCTAAAAGAAGCTCCACTATGCTCTAGGTGACCTGACTTAGGAGGTCTCGATGAACGACCTCTGCCCTGATGAAACTGGCCCCTGGATGGAGTGGTCGTGGCAAACTCAACCTGAAGGTATGAGTGGGCACTAATACTCTTACCTGAATAGTGGTTCGGGGTCAATTTCCTCAGGGAGTTAGATTTTTAGAGTGAATAACTGTGTTGCACTAGAATTGAGTTTTGGCTTCTAGTTTATCTTCAAACATTATTGGTATTTTCAGTGTATAAGCTATTGTATCTACTACTATTGTGTTGTTTAAATTATGCTAAGGCTATTTCTAATTATGATTTGCTAATGGGAAAGGGGGGACTAGGGAAGTAGCTTATACCTAGGTAGAATAACTAATGGGTATGGAAATTTAATGCGAAGATGATACATGGGATATTCGGATAGTCGTTGCTCTATGCATTCATTCTCACACCTTTCGGTAGAGAGAACAATTTTGCCCAATTGATTCTCTCGAGACCAATTGGGTAGGCTAATTTGCCCACGCAACTTTATGCTCAAGTTGGGTAATTAATATCTTGAGGTTTATACCTGTTACTTGGAACTACCATTCTCATGAGTCCATCCCAAGTTCTTGTTGGGATTTATTGAGAGGTTTTAGACTCTCTTTCTCAAGTAGATACCAAACCCACAAAAATAGATTTCATGTTTGCAACCACAAAATCCATATTAAACACATTCAATCAACCGAAAACCAATTACCCACAATCATCCTTGCATTTAATATTCTAACCCATCAAATTACCCACACTAGGGTTGGGCTACAACCCTAGCTATGGGTTTAGCTAGCCATAGAAATTGAAGAAGATGAAGAAATTGAAGTTAAAATTGACATAATAATTAATTGAAAATGAAATCTAAAGTTAATCTAGTACAAAATTTCCCAAAATAGGCATATTCAAGTTCCTCATGAGCTCAGCCGTCACTGTGTATTGTCTAACATAACCTAAAAAAGAAAAAGAAGCTATTTATACTATCCTGCAATTTCCAGACAAAAATGCCCCTGCGGGACTCACGTGGACCGCATACTTTTATCGTGCGGCCGCGTAGGTCTATTTGGGTTGCTGAAGGTCTACTGCTGGAACAGGCATGCGGACCGCACATATTTTTCATGCGGCCGCGTGAGTACAGTAACGCGGACCGCACACATTTGACATGCGGCCGCACTACACAAATCCTTTGCATGCACAGTCTCTGATCCTTTACCCACGCGGGCCGCACTAATATGGCACGCGTCCGCGTGGTGCTTGTTCCTTAAACAATTTCGGCTCTGGTCTTCTTCATTGCGGACCGCATAATTTTGGACGTGGTCCGCGTGGGTCTTGTCTGCATTTTTAGGCTTCTCTAATCTTCTCCTGCGCGCCCGCACATCAAATCAGTGCGGTCCGCGCTGATAGTGCTTTGAGCTTTGAGTCTCTGAACCATCCTATACGGCCGCACGCCAAAACAGTGCGGTCCGCACAGGCTTCCTTGAAGTCCTTCATATATTCGTTGACGATTTGCCTGTTTCACTCCTTTTTGAGCCGCTTTGATGAAACTCATCCTTTTTGCGCACAAACCTGCAAATTATCGCACTTGTAAGTAATTCAGAGCTATTTAATCGTATTTTATGCACAAAGCTAAGGTAAGAAAGGGTTCAAAATCATGCAAAATTCCTAGTTATCAACTCCCCCAAACTTAAACCTTTGCTTGTCCTCAAGCAAATCAAAACTAAGACCTAATCTTGAGAGAAAAGACACCAAAACACCCCTACTTGTTCGGGGGTAACCTCACAAACATCAATTGGGACTAACAATTGCCCCTAATGCAAATGTATCATTGACACCTTTTTGAAAACTTTTAAGCATTGTGGTTCAAGTGTGACACAAGAGCTTCGAGGGTTGACTCGATCAATCAAGGAGCCTTTCTCAAGCACTTTAGTTATTGTGGACCCCAAACTCATACACCCTCGGCTCTCCCTAAGTGCATCTCACCTTTTAGGGTATTTGCACTCAAATCAATGCGGAGAATTTCACACTCGCTCTCTCAAAGAAGAGACCCTAAGCCCGACACTATGTACCATATGCTTGCCCTTTATGTAAGTATCCACTAATGTAGGCTCTTCTCGACTTGAGATCATATAGGACTTTTTGGGAGTCATTGTGAAAGCTTTTTGGGAAGGGTAGGACTTTGGTTCTTAGTGGTTCAACCTTCCCTAAAGAGTTTCTTTTAATTCATTTATTAAACACCTTTTTGACTCTTTTCGGCATTTCCACTTTTAAGGGGTGAAAGAGAGGCACCATGGCACTCTTCCGTTTTGCAATTGACACTTCTTGATTTGATCATTTCATTCTCATTCTTCCTTCTTCCCTTTTCACTTATCAATTCTTTTTGGTCCCCCTCATTTTGGGTCTTTTGTAACTATTCGCTTGTTTTTCTCTTTGTTTCCTTTTTCTTCATGCCTTTTCTTTTTCTTATTGCATTTGTGCCTTTTTTTTGCCACTTTGGTGCCTTTCTTGTTCGTATCTTGTCTTTCCCCTCAAACTTATACTTTTGTAATCCCTTTAAGGGAAGATCTTTGAGTGCCAAGAGAAGGTCTAAATTGGGTATGGCTTGCACTTTAGTTTATGAAGAAACAAGGTATTAGGCTCAAAAGGGGTGACTAGGGATTCATTTATTGGTAGGTTGGAAGGAATGATTGATGATATGTTTATTTGGATCAATGGTGGCCTACACTCACTTCTCAAGTCAAGTTTCACCTAGGATTTTGCCTCAACAAACATTCGGGGCAAGTTCTAGACCATTGGTACGGTGCTTGGGCTCACAACAACCTCGGAATAGATTCGAGCACACTTTGGTCCATATGACCAATCGATGGTTGTTCGATCAACACAAGACTCTCAAGGCCACAACTTTCACCAATCTAGACACAACTTGATGTATTTGACCATAAGATTAGAGACAAATGCGCTAGGCCCAAGTGAAGTTCACCCGAGGTACCCTTAACCAACAAAAAAATTTTAAAATCAAGAAGAAAAAAGAGAAAAACTCACTCAACCCTTAAGAAAGTTGTCATGCTATCTATCATAGGGAAGAGCCACCTGGTTCACACAACACTTTACCCTTGGAAAGAACCGTGGAATTAAGAAAACCAAGGGTTTATTGAAAGTATGAAACAAAATCTTATGATTCTACGAGAATAACCAAAATATGAAAAAGCAAATGATCTATGAACAAAGATAGATCCGAATATACAATAAAAAATTGTTCAAAATGAAACTAAAGTAGATCAAAGCGTTAAAATATATACAAATACTACGTCTATAAATGTACTGAATATAGTCAAATATATACAATCCCAAAATCAAAACAATAGGTGACACCCCCACGAATAAAAGCTAGCATTTTCCCCAATGCTAACTATCAAATAAAGCACAAATAAAAGATATAGATGGCCCCTCAAGCCTGATCAACAAGGTGGCTCTGACTGGCTCCCTCATCTGCTGTAGTGGTGGGGACCTCAGACTGATCCCCAACCTGCTGCTGTGCTGCTGGGACAGGTACCTGCTATGGAGGAGGCTCATCTGCTGCTGTGGGTGCTGCTGTGGGTGCACTAGAGGATCCCTCCCGCTGCTCAGGAGCAACCATGATAACCACTCCCTCAGTGTTGGGGAGCTTTCTCTTCTTGCGTGTCCTGAGCTCCTCCTACGGCTGCTCCGGCTGTGGCTCTTCGGCCGGCTCACCAAATAGAAGATCCAAGGGCAGCTGATCAGCTACCAACTTGTCCACCTGCTCTTTTAGAGCTGCAACCGACTCCGTCAAGGCCTTGATTTCCTTAGCTTCATATGCTCCCTAGCAAGGCTCTTGAGTGCCTTTCTATGTGAATCGACCGCCTCATCCAGACTACCTTGCTTCTTCATCATCTTTTTCTGGTTTTCCAGGATTTTCTTCAATGTGTCTCCAATAGAAGCTGGGACCTCCACCGTCATAATTGCACTATGTGACTGAACCACTGTCGTCAAGGTGGACAACTTGGATGTCGCAGCTAACATCCAGTTGTTCAAACTGGTCAAAGTGTAGTACAGCTGGTTGGTAGTGAACCAGTGCGTCTTGGATACTGGAATCTCCGGATCAGCTGTAGATGAGGAGGGTGCTGTAGATGGCCCCGGAGGGAGTGAAGTGGCCTGCTCAGCAGTGGTGACAGCTGGCTCCTCAAACTGGACAACTGTGGTGGAAGTGGTGGCTTGGCCCTTTTTGGCCGCCTTAGGGTTGTCCGGACCCTTTTGATCATACCACGAGTACGTCCCCGCCGGAGGCAGCAGAACATCAAACTTTTTCCTTTTCACTTTCAGCTCTCTGAAGTACATCGCCAATATGTTGGGGAAGGGGTAGTTCGTCTTGGTCTCATTGGCCACATTTGAGATGACCCTGTACATGATATTTCCCACATTCAGTGGGAAGCCTGCCATGATCGAAGCTACCAACACCGCTCTATCAATTGGAACTGAATGGTCGTGAGTGGTGGGATCCAGACGGTTGCAGACAAAGGTCAACCACACTTTCGCCTCGAAGCTGAGGGTGTTCCTGTAAATATTCTCCTGTGCTTTTAGCCACACCGAAACAGTTCTGGGAGCCGCTTGCACCTCTGCTAACCAAGGTCGGGCCTCCTCCTTCTGAGCTAACTTCTCCAGATAATAAGATTCATCTTCCACTGCGAACCCCAAAAACTCATTGAGCGACTTCCCATCAAATAAGACAATTTGGTCCCTAACTTTTGTGGCAGTGGAATCCCGGACTAGATGGTGGATATTGACATAAAACTCCTTCACCATGTGCTCGTTTGCATTCTCCACCCGCTCCTTAAAGAAGCTCCAACCCTCTCTCGTGTGGAACTGTGCTTGCACTTGAGGGTTGTGCGGAAGCAGGTCCACATCTATAAATCTCCTCTCTGGGATCAACCTCCTCTTTGGCCACCACTCTCTAAACTTATGCCATGCTAGTTCACTGACAAACCTATCGGACCACACATTGGGATCCCTGGTCCGCTCTATCCCCCTAACCTGTGGCTCACCTCCCTCTCCCTGACCTCCACTCTCCCCTGATAGTGAAGCTGTGGGAGAAGTGGAGTACTCATCATCTCTATCCTTCTTCTCAGCTCGATACTCATCAGATGAGTCCGAGACTACATTTACTTGCTTGGAGGCGGCCTTGGAAGTGGCCTCTGTGGGTTGGTCTTTCTCTGGAGATGAGGAGGCCATGATTGGTACTAAGATTGATATGTGGGAGGGGGCAGATTCTGAGGTGATAGTTCTGGAAGGAACGTAATCACTCCCAGTGGAATGAGAGGCCGCTCTGTCAGCTTCCCGAATTATATTTCGGGTTTTCTTGATGTTTTCCCGGGCCTCCAAGGTGAGTTTTACTATCCTTTTGCCTTTTCCCCCTCGGGAGGGACCACCCCTCCCGGGTTGTTTACCTTCACGTTGTGCTAGCATCTTCTTCGTCATTGCCTGCAAAAGTACAACCTATATTGGTTAGTCGAAGCATGTGAGCAGTACACAATGACAGAAGATCATAAGTAAAACAAGCACAGTGAAGAACAGAAGCCATGCGGACCACACACTTTTGACACGCGATCCGCACAGGCTAACCAGCAACCTGTAAGCATCCTCTGAAATTGACCCACACGAACCGCACTGATTTACATTGCGGCCGTGTGAGGTCAAAGCGGACCGTACACTTTTGCCACACGGTCCGCACAGGTTGATCACCCAACCAACAGACTCTCTGAAGTTGACCTATGCGGACCGCACTGATTTGCATTGCAGCCGCGTGAGGTCAACACGGACCGCCGAGAAATGGACGCGGTCCGTACAGAAGAGACTACCACATTTTTCATTCTCTGAACCTCAGGCACGCGGTCCGCACTGATTTGGATCGTGGCCGCATAGGTGTGATTGATTACTCAGAAAGGCACGCGGACCGCACAACAAAAGTGTACGGCCGCGTAGGGCAGAAAACCAAAACTGGTAGGTTACCCTTTGTTCAATTAAGTCCATTATGTTCAATATCCTGTGTCCTAGGTGTCCCTACTCAGTTATTTTAACAAGGAGAATTAGCCCTAGTTCTAGAATTAGCATGTTTGATCCTAATGTTATCAATTAAAAGAAGAAAATATAGAAATTAAGAAGTTATGCTAACATTAATTAATTTATATACACTGTAAAACAATGAAGATGATGAATCAAAGATGAAATGTTACTAAGAGTGGTTGAAGTTGTAATTGAAACACAAAGAGTGGGAATGAATAGTGATTTTTTATCTCCGAAGGAAATTTGGCCAAAAGTTTTAGTGAAGGCCAGGGGTCCCTATTTATAGAAAAAGTGGTGGGACCCATCACTTGTCTACCTGCGTGGCCGCATACTTTTGGCACGCGGACCACACAGGATTTGCTTTGTGTTCATTTTACCCAGCAGGTCACGAGGACCGCACTATTTTAGTGTGCGGACGCGTGCTTAACTTCAGAAACCTTCTTGCTTGATGAGTTTCCACGCGGACTGTACTGTTTTGTTATGCGGCCACGTGGCAAACTTCAAAGAACTGCTTAGTTGACCAATTTCCACGCGGAACGCACTGATTTGATGTGCGGCCGCGTGGCCAATCTTCAGAGACTTGATAATTTTCATTCTCTCTTGTCCACCCCAAGCGGACCGCACACTTTTGGTATGTGGACCGTGCAGGTTTCCTTAGGTTCAGGACATCACTTTCATCAACCCACGCGGACTGCACTGATTTGTGGTGCGGCCGCGTGACCCAAACTCCAGAGAACTGTTCACTCTATATTTTCCTGCATTATTTCAACATACTCCCTGCAACACTTCACACACTGTTAGCTCAAAAATACTATCCTACTGATGAAGAAAACAAAGGAAAAGAAAAAGACACGGGTTGCCTCCCAAGAAGCGCCTGATTTAACGTCACGGCACGACGCAAATTACCATTCCATCACTTCAAGTGCAAGAGTTCCACCACCTGGCTATCATCCGGCTTCCCCAAATAGTGCTTCACCCGATGCCCATTTACTCGAAATATTTCACCATTCTTGTTCTTTAAGTCTAGAGTTCCAAACGGGGTCACACCTACTACCTCAAAAGGGCCACTCCACTTTGACTTGAGCTTTCCCGGAAACAATCTCAACCGGGAATTGAAGAGAAGAACCATGTCACCAACCTTGAACTCCTTGCTTCGCGCATATTTATCGTGAAGGTACTTCATCTTGTCCTTGTATAAGGACGAGCTGGAGTATGCATGAAATCTAAATTCGTCAAGCTCATTCAAATGATCAACCCGGAGATTAGCCGCTACATCCTATTCCAAGTTCAGCTTTTTCAAGGCCGACATCGCTTTATGTTTAAGCTCTACCGGAAGATGACAAGCCTTACCAAACACCAATCGGTCGGGAGACATACCAATTGGCGTTTTGTGGGCTGTCCTATAAGCCCACAACACATCATCTAGTTTCTTGGACCAATCGGTCCTATTTGCGTTGACCGTCTTAGACAAGAAGCTTTCGATTTCCCGATTTGAAACTTCAACTTGACCGCTTGCTTGGGGATGGTATGGAGTAGTGACTTTGTGATTAACACCATACTTGGTCAACAATGAATCGAAAGTCTTGTTACAAAAATGGAAGCCCCCATCACTAATGATGGCACGGGGGGTCCCAAATCTTGTAAAGATGTATTTATTCAAAAAGTTCACAACACTGCGCTTCGTTGTTAGGAAGAGCCACAGTTTCTACCCACTTCAAAACATAGTCCACTGCTACCAAAATATATGTGTTTCCACAAGAACTCACGAACGGTCCCATGAAGTCAATGCCCCACATATAAAAAATGGCAACTTCTAGGATGGTGTTAAGGGGTATCTCATCTCTCTTTGAAATTCCTCCAGCTCTTTGACATGCATCACAGCTCTTCACTAAATCACTAGAATCCTTGAAAATTGTCGGCCAATAGAATCCACAGCTCAAGACTTTGGAGGCCATCCTCACTCCCCCATGGTGACCACCATAGGAAGAGGAGTGGCAAGCCTCCAAGATGCTCACTTGTTCGCTCTCCGGGACACACCTTCTAATCACTCCATCCGTGCACATTTTGAACAAGTACGGATCATCCCAATAAAAGTCCAAACTATCTCGCTTTAGGTTTTTTCTTTGGTTGGAAGAGAGCTCACATGGAACCACACCGGACACAAGGTAGTTGCCTACATCGGCGAACCATGGCCTATCATTTATTGACACTGCAAGAAGTTGCTCATCCGGAAAAGAATCATTGATTTCAAGGCTGTTGGAAGGCCTCCCCTCCTTTTCTAGACGAGACAAGTGGTCCGCCACTTGATTTTCACCCCCTTTCCGGTCAACAATCTCTAGATCAAATTCTTGAAGGAGAAGTACCCATCTCATCAATCGTGCTTTGGAGTCCTTCTTTGTCATCAAGTACGGAAGGGCGGCATGATCGGTGTGGATTATCACCTTAGCCCCCATAAGATAAGGACGAAATTTCTCCATGGCAAATACAATGGCTAAAAGACAAAATTTCTTATTCATATTTGACCCGTTTTTAAAAGACAAAATTACACAATAATACACTTCATAAGTAGATCTTGCACTATTTTAACCCAATTACAAGTTTGCAAATGAGTAGCCGAATATCAATAAGACTTTTTCTTTCACCATTCCCTCTAACTATAACCTCATCTTTTTGTTCATCACCTACCTACCGTATTATAACCCTCTTCTCATTTTTCACCCATAAATATTTAATTTAATTAATAAAAAAGTATCATATGCAAACAAAAATCAGTTCCCTATTATTACTGTAACCATTGATCAAGACAGTCACAGTCAACACTCATTCATGCCTTCTCCCATAATCAATATTTCTTCGAATTATTTTTTTTTGTTTTCTTATTTTGTGTATATTTAGGCATGAAATATTCTTGAGTTTATATTCTCTTTTTTCCTCAAGTTTATACATACATACACAACTATAAAATGCAAAAAGCGGACTCGAGAACCTAAAATCTCATCTTGCTCAATATCTTCTCAAATTTCGATTATGATTTTGTGAGAAATTTGGAGTACGAATTGTTTGAACTTATTAGAAATAGTCTAAGTAGATTGTATACAAAGTTTGAAGTTATTTGCTATAGATTGGGACTAGTTTTATACAAGAATTGCAAGTGAAAATCGTACAAAAAGTTCATCAAAGATGCTTATACACTTTTATACAAAGAGGCGCATTATGTATATAATTGTATAAATGTGTATAATGATGTATAATCACAGTAGTAAAAATATTCGTGATACACTATGTATATAGGTGTATAAGAAGAAGAAGAAGAAGAAGAAGAAGAAGAAGAAGAAAATGTGAGAAATTCACCAAATGCCTATAAATAATGAATCAACCATGTATAAAATAATGTATAAGAGGTATTTATACACTTTATATACCATTTATACAATATTACACATTATTAGACAAATGAATCCTATAAAGGGAGAAGACATGTTCTTCTTCTTCTTCCTTGGGCATCCTCTGAAATTTAACTCAAATCCTACATAAATCTACTCCAAATCACTTGAAATTTAAGTTTTGAATTCCTGTTGATAATTCCAATAAATTGGGATAACACATATTCCAAACAACTAACAAATCAGGAAAATCTAATTTTCTGAAATCGAATCTTTGAACCACATGTGACAAAATTAAAGAATAATGCACTTCATAAGAGATTACTATATTTAAATCTGGAAGAAGAATTGAAGGAAAATACCAATGGCAGAAAATTTTTGGGGTACACAGTGCAAAGGCGTGACATGGGAAGAAGAAGAAGAACGAAGAAAACAAAATGTGGGCTAACTGATGAAAAGTAATTTTCAAGTTATGTACAACCTGGGCTACACTAGGTAAGGGCTCCGAATGTGGGCCATTTTCTGCTGGGTTGTTGGGCCAAGTGACAAGTGGTATAATTCTCCTTTTTTAAAAAGTTCATCATCTAACCCATTTTCTAATGGATAATATGGGTGGTTAACTATTTTTTTTTAACCGTTTTTTCACCCCTAGTCATAACTAACATATAGTATAAACTAGGCTACTACACATTGCGCTCTACAATAATAAATATCTAGCACACCTAGCTTCTTTGAATCATAAGTAACAAAATTATTGAATAATGCACTTCATAAAAGATTACCATCTTTGAATCTGGAAGAAGAATTGAAGGAGAAAACAATGGCAGAAAATTTTTGGGGTGCACTGTGCAAAGACGTGACATGGAAAGAAGAAGAACGAAGAATAAAAGGTTGGCTAACCGATGAAAAGTAGTTTTTAGGTTATGTAAAACCTGGTTTACACTAGGTAAGGACTCCAAACGTGGGCTATTTTCTCATGGGTTGTTGGGCCAAGTTAAAAGGGATGTAATTTTTTCTTTTTTAAAAGTTTATTATATAACCTATTTTCTAGTAGATAATATAGGTGGTTTACTACTTTCTTTGATCCATTATTGATAAAATTATAGAATAATGCACTTTATAAGAGATTACCATCTTTGAATCGAGAAAAAGAATTGAAAGAGAACAACAGTGACAAAAACATTTTGGGGTATACTATGCAAAGGTGTGACATGGGAAAAAGAAGATGAAGAAGAACGAAGAAAAAATAGGTGGTCTAACTGATAAAAAGTAATTTTCAGGTTATACACAACATGGGCTACACTAGTTAAGGGCTCCAATCATGGGACATTTTCTGATGGGTCGTTGGGCCATGTGACAAGGGATGTAATTCTCTGTTTTTAATAATTTTTATTATCTAATCTTTTTTCTAGTGGATAATATGTATGGTTAACTACTTTCTTACTCCTAGTCATGACTAACATATTGTATAAACTAAGCTACCACACATTGCACGCTACAATAATAAAAACTAGCACACCTAGCTTCTTCTTCTTTTGTGTGAGTTTTCATGACGATTTTTTCAATGAAGGAGAAGATAACAAAATACAAATAAGTGGGGTATGCTCTTTCTACATATATTTCAATTGTGTTACAATTTGATATGGCAATTCTTTGATTTTTTTGGGTAGATTTGAGCCATTGGGATAATGACGAGGGCAAATTTAGGACCAAATCCAGACATAAAAATTGGTCTAGCTAGATTTCGAACTGATATTTAAAAAACAATCAGCGTTTGCAATATCATTAGAAAATAGTCATTATTTTACTGCAACACGAAAAGTTTCAGCATAATATACTAGAGGTTGATGCACCTGTGTATGAACTTCTGATATATTATGCTATAATTCCAGCACACAAAAATAATAACAACAACAACCCAATGTAATCCTACTAGTGCGATCTGAGTAGTGTGTACACAGACTTTACACCAACACACAAAAAGTTATAGCACAGTATACTGGAGATTGAAGCACCTGTATATGAACTTCTAGCATATTATACTGGACTAGTTTATTATTGTGACGATCGGACCCGTCGTTACGTGAGTTACCATCCCGTTTCCCCCATTTTCTGCTCTTTTATGCTTCATTATCAGTGTTGAGTGTGAACGAGTTGATTTGGATTGGTTATAGAAGGAAAAGACACACTTAGTCTCTTTAAGGAAGGCTTGTTTCGAAAAAGTCAACCGGATGTTGACTTATATGTTAGGAGGCTCGAATGTGGATTTTGATGATTTGATTAGCTTCGGGGTATGATTTACGACATAGGAGTGTGATCGAAAGTGCTTTTAGAGGTCCGGTGTAGAATTAAGCTTGAATTGGCAAAGTTAGTATTTTGGCGAATTCCGGTTGATAGGTGAGATTTTGATCCGAGGGTTGGAATGTAATTCTAAGAGTTACATTAGCTTCGTTAGGTGATTTGGGATAGGTGTACAAAATTCAGGTTATTCGGAGGTGTTTTCGTTGAGTATTAGATCGAATGCGTACTTCGGAAGTTTTTAAGAATTTAGGCTTGAATTCGATGAGAAATGAAGATTTTATTGTTGTTTGAAGTATTTTAGTTATTGGAACAAGTTTGAATGATTTTATAGGAGGTGTTGGTATTTTTGGTTGAGGTCCCGGGGGCCTCGGGGTGATTTCGATTGGCGATCGGGGAGTTTTGGACTTGTAATGTTGTAGAACCTGTGGTGCTTCTGGTATTTCCGCACCTACAAAAAAGGAGTCACAAGTGCGTTACTGCATGTGCGGCGTAGAAGCCGCAGAAGCAAAATGGGGTGATGTTAGGCTGGACCACAGATGCGGACAGGGAGCCGCACCTGCGGAGGCGTAGATGCGGCTTGGGGGACCGCAGAAGCGGCCAAGTTCTTTTGGTGAAATTCCGCGGAAGTGAAAGTTTTGACACAAAAGCGGTTCTGCGTAAGAGAAAACTGAACCACAGAAGCGGAAGTGACTGGGCAGAGGAATTTAATTCCATCTTCGTGAATTTTTGAAAGAGTTAAACATTTTTATTTCGGACTTGGAGTATGATGGGCGATTTTGAAGAGAGTTTTCAAGGGGTTTTGATAAGGTAAGGATTATTGAACTTAAAACATGATTTTATGGTGCAAATACATGAATTAAGACTAAAAATTAAGGAATTAAGGGTTAAGAATGGATATTAGGGCTTGAAACTTAAAAGAGTTAAAATGGGGATTTGAGGGGTCATTTGGACTCCGATTTTGGTAATTTTTATATGTATGGACTCGTGGCGAGATAAGCAATCTGATGATGTTAAATTTTCTAATTTTCAAGAAGTGGACCAGGGGCTGGTTTTTCTAATTTTGAGGTTTTCGCTATTTTTTAATTGTTTTCGATTGGGTATTGTTCCATCGGCATATTGTGACGTATTCATTGTGGCGCGCGAGGAGGTAGATTTGAGAGGCAAGGGCACATCGAGCTAGAATTTTGGCTGACTTGAGGTGTGTAATAGATGTAAATGATGTTCTGAGGGGTTAAAACCCCGTATTTGCACATCATAGTGCTATATTAAGGTAACTTGCATGCCGGGTAACGAGCGTGGAGTTGAGCACTATTAGGGATTGTGACTTGGTCCGCCTCGGTAGATGAATATACTGTGTATTTGACTGAAATTCATTTATTATCATTACAATTTGAGCTAGTTGCTATGTTTGGGCTTCGTTCCAATTGATATAATCCTTTAGGGATTGTTATACAAGTTTCTTACAATTATTACATATTAATGAACTCAGTCCTAGTTTAAATACTATTTTGTAAACTCAACCACCTTTTCTCTCTCACTTGAACTTAATTAATATTTCTAAAGGAAGTTTGGGGTGAATATTTCTATATTGTTCTGCCCGAGGGGCTTATGTGATTTTGAACTGAGTATCAGATCGGGTTGCAATCTGCAGCGGTACTATATTAATATTGATATGAGGCCAAGGGCCTTGTTGATGCCACGAGATGGCTTATTATTGTGCTTGGGCCATAAGGGGCCCCTCCTAGAGTCTACACCCCCAGTGAGCGTCGTCGATGATAAATAAATGAAGCGGGCTGCATGCCGCAACGGGTATTGAAGAGTACCGATTTATGTGTTGCATTGCATATTTGATTGTCATTTACTTGTTTATCTGTTGTGGTATTTTCTTAAGCGTTTTCATTGATTTACTGATTTTATGCTACTGGGTTCAAGTTGCTGTATTTATAAAATTACTTTGTGCCTATTCAGGATTTCTTATTCTCACCCTTTATTTATGTTTATTACTCACTGATCAGAGTACTCACATTACTCCATTCACCTTGCATGCAAATACAAGTACGCTTGAGGTTGAGTAAGGATTTCTCTGCCTAGCAGCTTAACCGGGAGTATCAAGGAAGCTGCACTTAACATCCGCAGTCCTCATGTTCTTTCTATCTTATTTGTCTTATTTTCATATTTCTAGAGACTATATATTGTAGGTTGATACTCATGTATTAGAGGCTCAGGCTTGTGACACAGGATTCTTTGGGCTGTGTAGTTGTTTTATTACTTGGGATTCCACATGTTTTACTTTATATCAAATATTCAGTATTGTGATTTAGTAATTCGTCTAAGTTAATTAATTCATGAGTTGTATAAATAGTTAAGGTTATTAAATTGGTTAGGCTTGCCTAGTAGTGTGTTGGGTGCCATCACGACCGGGGTTGGGGTCGTGACAAGTTGGTATCAGAGTCTAGGTTACTTGGTCTTGCGAGTCATGAGCCGGTTGGTAGAGTCTCATGGATCAGTACAGATACGTCTATTCTTATCCTCGGGAGGCTACCGAACCTTTAGGAAAACCTCACATTCTTGAAATAACTATTTTCGTGCTACTTTATTGAACTGAGAACTAAACTTCTATTGTTCTATTCTCTTACAGATGGTGAGGACACGAGATACCGAACATGATGGACGGCAACCAGTGCCACCTACTAAGGCCGCCAGAGGCCGTGTACACAGTCGTGGTCGTGGTCATGGTCGTGGCAGAAGCAGAGCAGCCGGGGCAGCACCTGCTAATCCACTAGTTGCCCCAGTTCAAGATCATGCTCCAGCCGTGGATATTCTAGCAGCACCTGTTCAGGCACCAGCTGTGCCTATTGTGATTTCGGGTCTTCAGGAGACCTTGGCACAGATATTATCAGGCTGCACTGGCCTAGCTTAGGCATTTTCAACTACCACTGCAGCAACAACTACTTCACTTGCCGGGGGAGGCAATCAGACCCCCGCTGCCCGCGCACCTAAGCAGGTGGTGTAGGGACTACAGACACCAGAGGCACCTCCAGCTCAGCAGGTTG